>APFE030932000.1:122118-153053 GCA_000404065.3 Pinus taeda | reverse complement strand
CAAAAACTAATTTTCTTCAACTAATAAAAAAAGAAGGATATAATGCCTACATTTGATAATCCATCTCCCATGTAGCTTCATCAGGCCCAAAGTGCTTCCACTGCACTTTAACATGCTATGTTGCTCTGTTCTGGAGCATGAGTTGTTTCCGTTGCAATATGCAATTTGGTTCTGGCTAGAACTCTCCCTCTAGTTCCACCTGCAATACATACAGTCAATTACATGATCAACATCTTGGACATACCTCTTAAGTAATGAAACATGGAAAACCTCATTTACTTTCACTATTGGTAGTAGTGCAAGTTTATAGCTTAGTGTTCCAATCCTCTCAAGGATCTCAAAAGGCCCATAATGCCAAGGTGTCAGCTTGGCACATGACCCAATCCTCAAGGAGCTCCTCTTGGGCTTGATGCGCACATGCTCTCCAACCTAAAACTCCTTGAATACTCTATGTTAATATGCATAAATTTTATGCCTTTCCTATGATGCCTTCAAATTCCATCTAATAACCTACATCTCTTGCTCCATATAAGCCAACATATCCAGTCCAATCAGCACCGTGTTCACTAGATTACTCTAGTTGATAGGAGTATTACAACTCCACCCATAAAGAGCCTCAAATGGACTCATCTTCAAGGACTCTCAGTACCCATTGTTATAAGCAAACACTAGCAATTGAAGATACTCCTCCCATCTCCTTTGTTGATGCATGAAATACATCCTCAACATATCCTCAAGAATCATGTTAACTCTCTTTGTCTATCCATCTATCTGCAGATGATAAGTTGTACTTAAGGCTAACTTTGTCCCCAAGCCTGCAAACAACTCCTTCCAAAACCTGGAAGTGAACTCGACATCTTTGTCTAATATAATCTTCTTGGAAACACCTTGCAACCTCACTATCTTCCTGATGAAGATCTGAGCTACCTCACTAGCTGAATTAGTAGACTTCAGTGCAATGAAGTGAGCTACCTTGCTCAACCTATCAACCACAACCATGATGGAATCATGTTGCTTTGATGTCATCGACAAACTTGTAATGAATTCCATGGAAATGACCTCCCATTTCCATTATGGAATTGGAATAGGCTGTAATAGACTAACTAGATGCTTACATAAGAGTTCACTTGTTGACAGTCCAAACATCTTGCAACAAACTTAGCCACCTCTTTCTTCAAATTCAACAAATGATAGAACTTCTTAAGAGTTTTCAAAGTCTTCTAATATTTTGGGTGCCTTGAATATGGTTTGACATGAAACTCTCTTAGGATAAGCTTCTTGAACTCACTGTTATCTGACACATAAATCTTGTTCCTGAATCTGACCAATCCATCTGCGGTGAGGTGATATGCTTAATCTGTATCACCTTGTTGCAAACTATGCTTCAATTTTTGGTACTTCTCATCATGCTTTCCTACATGCAACATATGCTCCTGCAAATCTATCCCATAAGATCTTATAGCTAAAATATGATTTACGTAGACTCTCCTACTAAGAACATCCACAACTTTGTTTTCCTTGCACTTATTGTATCTGATCTCAAAATCAAACTCAATGAGGGTAGCTAACCATCTAGCTTGCTTAACATTCAGATTGGGTTGGTCAAACAAGTACCTCAACCCACTATTATCACTCATCAAGATGAACCTCGTGCCAAGAAGATAATGTCTCCATATCTTCAATGCATGAATCATAGCTGCCAACTCAAGATCATGAGTTACATGGTTTCGCTCGTGCTCATTCAACTTCTTTGATTCATAGCAAACCACCTACCCTTCCTATAGTAGGACTCCACCAAGTCCTTCTTTGCAAGAATCTATGCAAACCAGAAACTCCTTTTCAGGATCTGCAAACTTCAAAGTTGGAGCATTGGTAAGCAAATGCTTCAACAGATCATATCTAGTTGCACACTCCTCAGTTAATTCAAACTTATTCCATTTCCTCTATAAAGATGTAATATGATAACCAAACTTTCATAATTTTCTGATGAACCACCTATAATAACCTGCTTGTCCCATGAATGATCTGACTTCATCCAGATTCCTAGGAGTTGGACACTCCATGATAGTTTAATATTTTTTGGATCTACTACTATCCCTTCCTTGGAAACAACATGACCCAATCAGTGAATATGAGGCTAAAAGAAACTACACTTGCTAATCTTTGCATAAAACAGATGTTCTCTTAATAATCTCAACATTGTTTCCAGGTGCTTTGCATGTTCTTCCTCATTCTTAGAATATACCAATATATCATGAACAAATACTATCAAAAAATTTTCTAGATAAGGATGCAACACATTGTTCATCAAACACATGAAAGTGGTTGGAGCATTAGTAAGACCAAAAGGAACCACCACAAACTCATAATGCCCATACCTCGTACGGGATGTAAGCTTGTAGATGTATTCTTCCTAGATGTGCATATAATGATATCCTGATCTCAAATCAATCTTCGAAAGCACTACAACCGCCTTCAGCTGATCAAACAAATCATCAATATGCGACAACAAATGCATGTTCTTGATAGTCACTTTATTTAGTTCTATGTTATCAATGCACAATTTGAGAGTACCATCCTTGTTTTTTACAAAAAACGTTGGTGCAACCCAAGGATATACACTTGGCCTTATGTATCCCTTATCAAGCCTTTACTTAAGTTGTAACTTCAATTCCACCAACTCTGGAGTTCTCATCATGTAAGGTGTCTTAGATGTTGTTTTTGTTCCTGGTACTAGTTTAATAGAGAAATCCACTTCCCTGTGAGGAGGCAACTCTAAAATCTTTGCAAGAAACACATCGTGAAACTACTGCAAAATAGGAAACTTCTTCAGGACTTCATCATCCTCATCATCCTTCTCTTTGCCACTGGAAATATGCACTACAAATAACAAACATCATTTGCTATGGTTGTGCTTTACTTGCACAGTTGTGACCATTCTCATTGATGTAGGCTTATTCTTTCCCTACAAAATTCTGTTTTCCCCATCATCATCCTAGCACTCAATAACCTTGTCATAGTAGTATACCTTGGTCCTATGAATGAACAATCAATCCATGCCCAAAAGCATAATATATGATCCCAAAGGAAGCACATTTAGATGTGTTGATGTAGGCTAACCATTCAGTTCAAATGCACAAGATGTCACCCGGTGATGAACTCTTCTCTTGGTTCCTACTGCACCAACCAGGATTCTACATGCACTTATTTATTCAAGCAACACTTATCCACCAGGTCAAGACTGATATAACTATAATTAGATCCAGGATCAATCAAAAGGAAAACAACTTGATCACAAAGCTTACCTTCCATCTCAATAATAGATGCATGATGATCTGTCTTCTTATTATTCACTGCTGCATAAATATGGGGAATACTTTGGCCTACATCTCCAATTGTTTGTGCCTCTTGAGCACTATAAATTTGAGGCCTGCCACCCTAGTGTGATGGAGAATCCCTCCTACGATGATCTCCACCACACGTTCAACACCTCAAAGGTTTCCTACCAACACCATTATTCTGTTGCTCCTTATGCTGAGACCCATGTCCTTTCTCAACTGCATTGAACTTCTTATGAGGTCCCACAATTTCCTTGTCACCTGCATCTTGAGATCTTCCTCACTTCTTAGGCCATTTTCCTTTTTTCTTCCCATTACCTTTTAAATCGCGCTTGAACTTAGGCTTGCTCTTAGACTGCTCAAAATAATGCTTCAACTTCCCGATGACTTCCTCCAATGATTGAGGCTCATCATACTCAATATGATCCTTGAATGCTAATGGCAGTTGTTGGGGCAAAGTGACTGCCTATCATTTAATTGTCAACCCGGGGGTTTCATAAAACTTGTGAAGCATGTGTGCACTATATATGCTAGAAATTAATTTCCAATTTAGATTAATCTAACTACTAAACCAAATAACGATAAACCAAATTCACCTATTCTAATTCAACAATCAATTCAAAGGAAATTATAGCACAATGTTTAGAATTGAAATCTTAATCTATCACACTTGCAAGAATTGAAATCTTAATCTACCACACTTGCAGGAATTGAAGTATTAATCTACCACACTTGCGGGAATTGAAAAGCACACCACTCTTTCAAAAATGAAATTGCATGAAATGAAATCTACTCTAAGGGATCATGTGTGCATTATCAAATCAGGATCCTATGAAATGAATAATCAAAACCACATGATATGAAATGAAAGCAAAAACAATAATTCTTAACCTTTAGATATGAAAGCAAATAAAAACAATCACTCTTAATCTCTCACACAGGAAAAGATATGAAAGAAATAAATCTTAATCTATGAAAGCAAATAAAAACAATTACTCTTAACCTCTCACATAGGAAAAGATATGAAATATATAAATCTTAATCTATGAAAACAATAAATCTTAATCTATGAAAAACAATAAATCTCAGACATTATAGATGGCTAATTGGCAGGCTTCAGTATTGCAGCGATAATGCTGCAACTCCTGGGACTCCCTTCTTTACTTAAATCAACCCAGTTGTTCGTAACAAACTTGGAAGCGACGGTGCTGTATGCACAAGTACTAGCTCTTGTCGCAGCTGTCACTTGGTCAGCTGGCACAAGTCCACTAGGGCTTTAGCCAACTTCTATAAGGTCTTAGAAGAAGCTTTTAAATGATGGATGAAAGCTAACTCAAAGGGGAGCTAATCTACTTGCGGAAAGAAATCGAAAGCCAAAGAGGAATGCAAACCCTAGCAAACCCTAATTCTACCAGCTAGTTCTATTGATGCAACAATGAGAATACAAACTGCTGAATGAGATGCCATTGACTTCAAAAAGGGAAAATGCACATGTCTTAGACTACTTTTATTCTAGAAAGTATCTTTTTGTATTTTCTTGATTAAGTGTCGATTTTCACATGCATATGCTTGAACTATGCTTCACTGTGCAGGAGTGGATCAAGGAAGAGGAATGCTTGGAAATAGTTGGAGAGGCTTAGAGAGGGTCTAAGGAGTCCCTAACAATATTCCCCAGAGTCTCACAAGGTTTGGCTATCAGGAAACCTCACTTGTGAGCTTCTACAGGAAGTCTGCAGGGGTTCTACAGGAAACTTCAGAATTTCTACAGGAAACTTTAGAACTTCTATAGGATGTTGGAAGTCGGTTTTTCAGGAGGTGGATGAGTGAGGGAAGGTGCATGGATGGATCTAGAGGTAGGATAGGGGTCTAAACATGGCCTAAGGACTGGTGGGTGGTTCGGTGTAGAAGGCTGACTTGGCTTGAAGATGGCTAAGGCAATGATGAGCAAGAAGGTAAGGTTTCGTAGACACAAAGGATAGATGGGAAAATGGCAGCTTAGCTACGAGACAGAATAGGAGGCTTAGATGATGCTTTGGGAGGATGGATGAAGGAAGAGGATGCCCTACACAGTGGGCCTTGATCAATTCTACAAAAACCTGCAAATGATCAAATCCTACACTAATCTATTCTATCCATCAATCAACATAAATGAGTAGCAACTTTATTTGGGAAGAAAACCTTGTACACCATCTATGTAAGGAAACATTTCAGATGTCCAAACCCATGACTAATCTCTGCAACTAAAACAAGCACACTAAAAGATTGCATAAGCAGCAAACTAGTGTTTTTGTCAGGCAGCACTGTTTCCTCAATTTCAGCCCCAAATCCAATAAGGCCGTGGTGAAACCAGGAGTGTAGTTGTCTCTTTTCCTTGGAGATCTTGCTGTTATTTTCCTACTAAAACATCTAAACCAAAGTCATTCATAAACAGTGATCTATCCCAGCATCATAACGAAATCTACTTAACAGCAATGTGTTCAAATGCATAAAAGAGAAAAACATTGATACGTAAAGGAAAAGAAATGATACAGAGAGGAGGTCCTAGGCTCTCAGGTTGGGTCCAACCCTGAGAGCTTTGGCTCCTATGAAAAACTCAGATTTGATAGGAACCCAAACTGCTTCTCATTATTAAAAAAGATTCATAACAGTTATGCCAAAAATGGCTACAAAGGAACAAAATAAAGCTGCAGCACTGAGGTGCAAAGTACACAATAGGTTCAAAAGTCTTTTTACGAAGGCTGAGGTCTCAACATTTATAGATAACGAGGGACCTAGCTGGCCTCCTCAATCTGTGGAACTCGTCTGTCAAACTGTGAGTCAAACAATCTCTTTCTAAATGTTGATTGGCTGCCTTCTAGATTCGGCTTGGTGGTCTTTGGGAGCTCGGAGCTGAAGGTGAAAATCCCGAGGAAGGGTCATTGAATGCCGTAGGCACCCCTCCTTCAAGTCCTAACTTCAGGCTTGGCTGCCTTATAGCTCATGATTGCTTTGACTTTGCTCCAATATATGTCAAAAACCTGAAATAGACACGTGTTAACCACCTAGGAAAGTAACTTCCCCTATTCGTACCAAAGACACAAACATACTAAAAATAATGCATAAACTATAGAAAATGATGGATTTGAACAAGGACTGAACAATGAAAATTAGGCCAAATGAGCCCAAATTGTTACCAATTTTGGGGCTCATTAACATGGAGATTGAAAACTAGTCCATCTCCCTTCCAATATAGAGTCAAATTTGTTGTCATCTCTAGTGCACCCAAAGTAGATGCCACTAAGTATCATTAGTTAGTTGGTAACATTTTATATTTCACTCATATCTATCTTGATATTTTCTTCATTGTTGGTCTTATTGCCTAGTATAGGTTATGGACCTATCACTTGGGCTTGTAATAAGAAACTGACTCTTCCTTTTTCTTTAGTAGAAGTAGTAGCTAATAAAAGTCCTTGTGGATTCAATGGATCCTTTTAGAGTTTATATTTTGTAATCACCATCTAACCACACTCTAGCTTAACAACCAAAGTTGCATCAAGTTCACTTAAGGATTCATTTCAATATCATAGTAGAAAACACATTGAGGTACATATGCACTTAATTAGAAAAAAAATCACGATCATGTTATTGAAGTTCTCTTTGGACCTATATATGATCAAGTTGTAGAGATACTCACAACCTCTTGTAGAAGATAACTCTTCCAAACTTCAATATATGTCTAGGATTTTATGATGTTTTCATTAATGGAGGATGAGCCCTAATGCCTCATTTCTTCTCCTATTACATCACTTTTACAAATCACTCAATCATATCCCCCAATTTGTTCTTAAGGGGGGGCAGTGGATATTTAAACACTTAGAATTTAGTTAAGATCATCTTGGTCTAATACATCTCTAAGTAAAGTGTGTTTACTTAGTATGCATTTGTAGTTATGTAACTCAATAGTGATGATTTGTTCTTGACATAAAGTGATATGGTGGTTCATATCCTACTCAAAACTAATGGATACATTAATTCATGGCTTAACACTCAATTAATTTATGATCTCTATTTAAAGAGCATGTAGGGTCATTTTCTAATGATCAATTGCGAGAAATTCATATGTAAAAAACTATTTTTTCATTAATATAATGTCTTAAGTGGTTGCATTGGCTAGGGTCATGGATTTTTTTTCATCTTTGAGGGTTTAAACCATATAACACACTAGTGTACTAGTTTTTCATCTATTTGTGTGAGTAATTTATTAATGAGGTTCAATTTGTGTAGAAATACCTTGTTTGTTAAACATACACATACATGTGAGGAAGAAAAGGTAGTTATGAATAACATTATACCAAGTAACCTATAAATATAAAATCAACTTAAAACTAACAATTACTCTTGGTGTTTCAAGGAAACATCATAATAATGAGATTTAAATGAATGTGCAACCAATTATACTAGATCTTTAGTACATAAAGTGTTTTTATGCATTGTGATGGCAATACACATAGGTTAGAAAAATAATAACCATTTTTTATAAGTTTTTTGCAAGATAAATGGAATGGAAAAGCCATTAGAGAAGAGGCAACAAAAAAACAGTGACATAGAAATCCATAATTGGCCAAGTTCTTGATAGGGTTGTAAAATCCATAGCACAATTATCTGGCATTAAGTTGAAGTGCATGGATATTGATAACATTCAATTTTAGAGGTTGAAGAATGTATGAATACATAATTCTCTCTCATTGTGGTACCATAACTCTATTATCAATACTAGTATAAAACAGTCAAAATATGACTACATTAGTTATTCAAAGTACAAAAAAGACCAAAATTTCATGACAAGTAAATTGCTACAATATATTTTGGATCTTGAATTTGATCTAATGTTCTACACTCTTAAACAAAAAAATATATTCATTAAAATATTATTCCCAAAATCTTGTTGGATAATGTAAATTTACAGCTTATATCAAGTGGCTATAAATGCTTAGAAAAAGTTTCCATATATTTGTCACTCGGAAGCATGCTTTATTTTGGAAAATGAGGAAATCATTGTTGTACCATTCTCGATAAGGTTATATTCCCTTCCCATATATTTCTAGATACCTAAAATACTGGAAGGCATCAGACAAACACTGGGGAAATTTGTCAAAATTTTAGAGGTGATGCAGCAAGGCTAAAATAAGTCCTTTGCGCACTTTTCTGTCTATATGAACATATCCCAACCATTACCAAAATCTGTATACTTAGATTACCAAGGTGACATACGGACTGAAACACTAGACTATGAACATGTTCCATTTTTATGTTGGTTATGTCATCAACATGGTCATGTCATTAGGGAGTGTTCCCAATGAAGAAAGGACCAAGCATCATACATTCTTCTAGGAAACGATGGGTCTACAAATGTCTCTACGAGGAGACACAATTAGAAGAACCATAATCCTTCCAATGCTATATTGATGGAAGATAAGAACTCATTCTATGTCGTGGAAGGAATGGAAGAAGATGAAAAAAAGATAGGTGATATTAACATGATAGACAATTCGGGTGAGGCTTCAATAGAAAAACAAGCCTAGAAATGAAAACTAGAGGAATATAATCATTTTTTTAGCTTGTCAGGTTTTAATGAAATTGTTCCCTTACTTACTCAAGAATATCAGGCTCTCTCTAAAGAAGAGCTGCATCTAGTAGGTTAGGTTAATGATTGGGTACCGCAAGACCTCACAGAATTGAATAGAGAACAACATGAACGGTACATGAATGCATATCTTTCTTAGAAAACTAAAACTTCACCATCCCATAAATCTACTTTGGGAGAAGTTTTCCTGGAAAAGGGGAAATATGTGTTACTTAAATATCTAAGCAAGGAGATTAAAGAAAAGGCAAGAATAACCGCAAGGAGATACTACCACCCATTGAACAAGGCCTAGCTCAACCTGGTCAGTTAAAAACCCTACCTAATGTTTTGATCAAACCTACTCACTTATCTCAATGAAAGTTATATCATGGAACATTCAAGGGATGAATATCAAAGGGAAGCAAAGATATCTTAGGAAAATAATTTGTAAGGAGAAAATGATGATTATAATTTTGTAGGAAACCAAAATGACTAATTATAGGTTGACAAGTGTTGCATCATACTGTTGGACATGGTGTCAATCCACGACAATAGAAGCAAAAGGAAATGTTGGGGGTCTAGCGATTTGGTGGAACCCTTATGAGGTTGGCCACCTCCAATACTCTTATAGGTCAATTCTGTTATATAGGAACCAAGGAGTACGTATATCTCACAGTAGTGTATGGTCAATCCTCTACTGGGAGAAACTTAACTTCCTACAACAACTTGTGAATATCAGATATTTAGTAAAGGACTCATGGATTGTCAGTGGATATTTTATTCTAATCAGATCACTACAGGAGAAAAAGGGAGGAGTGAAATGACTAGATCAAACATCAATAACCTTTGATGCTTGAATGCAATAGTTGAAACTCGTATATATACCTACAATCAATGGTCTATTCATTTGGAATAATAGACAAGGAGATCCTTATCAGATAACAAGTTAGATGTATATATTTATTCTATCTGAAGGAATCATTCAAAAGGATATTTTTCTTGAAGCCTCTATTTTTCCTTGCATGGGGTCGTATCATTGGCCGCTAAGGTTATAAATTGATCTAAAAGAACATCCCCCTAACTGGCCTTTCTGCTTTGAATAGTTCTAGTTTCAAGATCCTCAATTTGTAGATCTTCTAAATAATTGGTGGATGGATTTAAATATACAAGGCACATCCAAAATGCACATTTTCACACTTAAGTTGAAGGCCTTAAATAGTAAAATTAAACAATCGAATAAGCAAGTCTTTGGTAACATTTTGGTGAATAAGATACTTTTGGAATAGAAAATGGTAGAAATCCAATATAGAATAATTCTTGAAGGAAGATCTCAGGAACTAGTAGAAGAAGAGGGGATCACACTAGTCAAATTGGAACAACACCGCAAACAAGGGGAGGAGCTGTGGAAGCATAAATCAAGGATTCAATGGTTGAAAGAAGGAGAAAAAAATACAAAAATCTTTCACAACTCCATGATATAATGTCAACATGTCAATAAAATTTACTCTATTATATATCAGGATGGAGACAAGAAGTTACAACACCTGGACATTGAGCGGGAATCGATAGCCTACCATAAAGATTTTCTCATAGAGGAATCTTACCAATGACAACAGGCTATCAATATTGTAATTCAACATATCCCTAAGTTAATAACTAATGATCATGACATAGCCTTGATGACCAACCTCCTTTCAAGAGGTGGATATGGTAGTTATGAGCATGTCGAAGAATAAGGCACCAAGCCCTAGTGGATATACATCAGACTTCTTTCAAACTTGTTTGATTTTCTTGGGTAAGGAAATCCATGAATTAGTTGAAGAATCACGTCAAAATATGAATTTACACCCTCATCTTAATGCTACCTTTTTTATCCTAATCCTAAAACTGGTCATTCAGAGTGCACTTTGCAATGTTATTTATAAACTAATTTCATCTGTCATAGTCAATAGGATAAATCCCATCTTGCCAACCCTTATTTCCCTAGCCAAAACTAGCTTTGTGAAGGTTCGTCATATTTCCAACGAGATCATTGCAACACAAGAAATCATTCATTCCCTCAAAATGACAAAGAGGTAAGGTATTCTTATTAAACTCAATTTATCTAAGGCATATGGTAACGTTAGTTGGAATTTCTTGTTTTAGGTACTAAGTGCTTATGGATTTTCTGACCAGTTGATATGGCGAGTATCCTCCTAATTAATCTCCACAACCTTTTTCTAAATTCATATTAATGGAACTGCCTCCAATACCTTTTCATCCTCTAGAGTACTAAGACAAAGAGATCCATTATCTTCGTTATTGTTCATTTTAGCAATGGAAGGCCTTGAAAGAATTATTAAAACATCCTATTCTTTGTGGCATCTTCACGGGATGAGATTATATGGCATAGATTTTCCTATTTTGCATCAACAATATGTTGATGATATTTTTCTATATGGGTTTCCCACAATGAAAGAGGGATTCATAATCATGAAAATCCTACAACTCTTCATGGAAGCATCCAGTACACTGATCAACAGATAGAAGACAAACATATTATTTTTGAACTACCTAGATCTCATACAGATATAGTTAATCCGAGTATTGGGCTTTAAAAGGGGACATATTCCTTCCAAGTACTTGTGAGTACTATTGTTCAACCATATAAAAAAAATTTCTTCCTAGGAAGACCCCTTAGAGAGGACTTGACAAAAGATAGCCAATCATAATGTCAACTCACTCCATCTCTCAAGTTGCCTCACACTGTTGAAAGCAATATTACAAAGCATATCAAATTAACAACTAGAAGTTATGTCGATCCTAGTTGTAGTAGCCACTCGATTTAGAACTCTATGGGAATAATTCTTATGGAGGGGTACTACCAAATAATGTAAGTGACCCCTAGTTGGTTGGGACACTTTCGTTGTAACGAAGCACATGGGAGGTTTGGGACTCAGATATCCCAATTGATCAAGCAGGTGTATGCTATGAAAATATGGTGGCTATAGGTTCATAACTTTGGAAGCAGATCTAGGAAAGAAAGTACACATCTCTTTCATATCAGGAGGAGAGACTCAGATTTAATGGGTCTATTATGAGATCACCTATATGGAACTGGGCTATTAAACGTAGATACCTCATTCATCGACATGCATTTTTTGACATCATAGATGGGAAAACCATGACATTTTTGGAAGACTCTTGGCAATAGTACTCGCAATTAGATGAGCTTAAACACCTCCAATTAGTAGAAAACTTCTTTAAAAGTCTCAGGGCATACTCATTAGCATATTTCTGGAAACCATGTACGGAGAATCAAGAATTGAGAGTGTGGAAGGATAGAGAATATTGGTCCGATAATAATGACAATTATCCCTAGAAGCAGTTTCAAGAATTATTAGATAATAGACCTATCAAGGTTTCACAACATCGATATGTTCTAATATGGGGCGAGCAATCAACTGGAAAATTTACGTTAAAATAAGGCTATCAAATAGTAGCAGATTTCCATGTAGATGACAATACAAAATTGTGGAGGAAACTGCGGGATTCTAAGAGCTAGCCAAAACTAGTTCTTTTCTTATGGTTACTGGCAGATGGAAGAACCCTTACATGGGACCGCTGAAGCAGAAAAGGCTATGAAGGACCATAAATATGTATATTATTTTCTCAAGTAGAGGAGACAATAGAACATATTTTCCTGACCTACACATTTGCACAAAATGTTTTGGATATTATAGGGAGGTTCTTTCGATGTCGTGCACCTCAATCTTGTAAAATCCAAGAACTAGTAATGCAATGTTTAGAAAACAAGTTTAATAATCCCATAGCATCACAAGCTTGGTGACTCGCCTTTGGCTTTGTCCTATGGAACCTCTGGAAATAATGGAACCTTAAGATACTTTAGATAGACAATAGCAATGTTGCTAGTTTAAAAGATATATAAATTAAGAATATATGTGAGACACTTGCGACATTGTCCTTTGCACAGGAAGAATGTTCAAATACAAGGACGAGGGAGTATATTTTTAAAAATTTGGATCTAAAAATTACAATTTTTAACCTTGCTCCCATCAATTCACTTGGTTTGATGCATAATGATATCAATTTGTTGACCCCACCTCCAGAACACTTCAAAATAATGAGTTTCGAGGGGGCATCGAAGGGGAATCCAGGACCAATGGGATACAAAGGAATTTTTAGAGACGAGTCATCTCAGCGTCTGCACATTTATGCTTCCTATTGTGGTACCTCAATAAACAACATGTCAATACCAAGTTTGTACCTTTCCTAAAGGTTCACATATTATAATTTTCATTAATTGTGCAAGGGGTGTAAGGGCCTATAATTATTTTTTATGGAAATTGAAATATAAGCTTATGAACAATCCTAAACAAGTTATTTCACTTCATCCTAAGCATTCCCTAACTTTTTGTAATGAAATAAGCCTATCACAATACTATAGTTGATGCTAAGAAATATTTTTGTAGCGCTCACAGGAAAAACTAAAACTTATGTGTTCAAAATGATATCCTTATCATTTCAAATGCCTAAGTGGTTTTTCACAAAATTTTATCCCTTTTTATCCTTGATATTCCACTTGAAGCATTTTGCGGCCTAATAAATAAGTTTAAAATCAAACCCAAAAAACACACAGTTTACCCTAAACGGCAATTTCCAGTATTTCTAGAAAACCACTTACAGCGCATAGGAAGGCTGTGGAAGGGTTTACAATATTCAACTAGGAGGATTGAATGTGGTGGAGGACTTTACAATTTCAGAGCATTTGCAATATGGGAAGATCAGGCCATGTAAAACAAATGAGCCAGATGGAATGTATTTTGAAGTTTATCTAGAAATGTCGTCACTATTCCAAAATGCAGGATGGGAATCAGTCTTCATCGCTTTAATGGATATAATCGGAGTTGGTGTCATGAATTTATACATTATTTTGATGGTAGAAAAACATGAGAAATATCCCTACAGTTTCGAGTCACTGAGGAATCTATTGCAAAGGCCACAGGTTTTCCTACTGAGGGCGAAATATGGTTTAAAATGTAGAGAATACAAAATGTGGACCTAAACTTCTTCTTGAAGGAAGACTGTCAAGACCAAGAATGGAACGTAGGAGTCCTCCAGAACATGCTGAAAATTGAATAGTCTAACGCTCTAAGGTTTGTGCACCTCTACTTTACCTGTGAAGGCTGGTATTCTAAATCTTATTTATAGCACATGATTTTTTTGTGTCATTTAGCAAGTTTCAGTAAAATGAATTTTCCTTATTTTCTTCATCAAAGTTTGTTGAAACTGTCTACTAAAGCTAGAAATAGACCTGACTTGTTACCTCATGACATATTTCATCATGGCCTAATAAAGATATTATACACTCATGAGTTGAACAAGCAGGTGGAACAACTGAGACAAAGAAATATGAGAAACCCTGCCATAAGGAAAAAGTGAGGTCAAACTAATTTTTTTGTCAAAACCCTAGCTCATGAAATAAAGGGAAAACCTAGTCACATCCTTGTTGAAGAACATACTAAAGACCTTGTAAATGGACTAGAGGTTATGGTTTATGAGAGGATAACAAGAAAACAAAAGCAATTCTAGAAGAAGAGGAGGAAACACAAAAAACACCAAAAATTGAAAAAGGGAAACATAGTATGGAACCAGGGGATGAATAAATAGAAACAGAGCCTAGGGTCTACTGAAGAAAACCCCATACTCGTCCTACAAATAAATTAAGACTAATGTTAAAGGAAAATCTCAACCCTAAGTTAAAGGAGGCAATGATTGTTGATGAGGAAGAATAAATTGTGAAGATTTCAAATAGTACAAAGAAGGCCACCAAACAGATGATGTTTGACATGTCTACAGTTTTCCATTTATCCTGCCTCTATTCTTCTTGATTCATACAGTTAAGATCTTGATATTTATATCTGAAAACTTGATTTGTTGACCCCATTGCCCAATTGATTAGTTGCTTCATCCCAACCTGATCCAAAATGGATCTAGAATAGACTTCTAAGTCTATGAATGTTCCTCACAAAGGAAAATTAAAGTCAAAGGATGCTCCTAGAAATAGTCTCATTATAGAGATCTCTTCAATATGAATCTAACGCAATTTGAATGGACGAAAACACACTTTAGATGAAGAAGTTAAAAAGAAATTGCCCATTGTCCTTTGAAAAGGAGGCATTTTCTTATTAAATGGGACTTAGGAGAAATAATGGCTTTCCATATAAAAATTGCATCAGAAAGGAGTAAAGGGCGGAGCAACAGGCCTTAAGGATCCCCGATTAGCTATCTCCGATCATATCGCAATCGGAGGAAGGCTTCATCTGATATTGGAACCTCGGGCCATTACAAATGTGATATGCCGATGAGCGATGTGCGATATCGATGATCAGGCAATCAGAGAAGCAGAGGCACAGTCCATTGGGCCGATGTGATATGCCGATATGATGGGCCGATAGCGATAGTGCCTATAGAGCAATTGGCGATCAACAATCAAAGATTGGTGAATCCCCGATACAAGGGCCGTTGCGATTGCGATATGCGATGCGCCGATATCGGTGATTGGTGATTGGTGAGCACAACCACATAAAAGGGCCATTACATGCGATTGCGACTTGCAATTTCAATATGCCGATAAGGGGCGGACCTAATGGAATTATAGACCCGACTTCATAAGTTTTGAAATCCAGGAATTCGGGATTTTCAATGTATTCCCATGTTTTTGGGTTTTGGCCATGCAACGATGTGATTGCGATATTGCAACTAAAGCGGATCCGATAGGGATTATGAGCACAATTTCATAGATTTTGAAGTCCAGTTTTTGCACCTGATCATGTTTTTACTATGTATTTCCATTACAAGCCAGAAATGCGTTATTTCATGAATTTCGTTCGGAAAGAGGCCGCTGGTTCATTTTTCCATTGGAAACAGACATCATTCCTTGTGC
Source organism: Pinus taeda (assembly GCA_000404065.3). Lineage (NCBI taxonomy): Eukaryota > Viridiplantae > Streptophyta > Pinopsida > Pinales > Pinaceae > Pinus > Pinus taeda. Next base: position 137,167 of record APFE030932000.1, on the reverse strand, counting down.
CATGCTACAGGCGGGCGTTTTTGTAATAGGGATGCATATTGAAGTGCAAAGAGGTAGATCCGGGAAAAAGAATGATTCCTCATGATCAAAGGGATAAAGGAACAACTGTGGAAGCCACAGAGCCAAAGGAGGTCTCACAAAAGCCAGAGTGCACGATTGAGAGGTAGCACAGAGATTTTTGAAGGTCGTTGGAAGGTTGTTAAGAGTCGCTTGGAGGTCGAGCAAAGTACAGAGGCACGCAGAGGCCGAGAGAAGCTCCTGAGAGCCAGAGCTAGGGCCAAGAGCCAGAGCCAGAGCTGAGAGCAAGAGCACCAGAGCCACAGAGCCAAAGTTCTTGACAGAGGCATAGCCACTAGAGGTTGGAGGCAGAGCCTTAGAGCCAAAGAGCTCAAAGCAGACTTCTAAGAGCCATGATGCTATAGTGAAGTTGCAAAATAGCAAAAAGATCAAATTATCCAGCTGTTGCTGGTGTCTGAAGTGTGCTGAAGGAAAAAGAAGGCATTCCAGAGATAGTTGAAAGAATTATGAAGGAGTTAGAGACACCAGAAGCTCAAGAAGCTTAGAGCACTGACTGAAGGAGTCAAATCCAGAGAAGCCTAGATCTGTCTGCCAGCTATGGATAGCCAATGGGATAAGATGGTATTTATAAACCCATAAGTTCAGTGTAAACCAATGGAGTTGAGCGTGGGGCTTGTAAAAAGAATTTAAGCCATAATGCCAAAGAGCCTAGTTGAGTTGATTAGAGCTCATGGAGACGTAGCCCAAGATATTAGGGTGAACTCCTAATTAAACTTGTTGCCTTATGTGTTTGCTTATTTGTTGCATTGCATTTACTTATATATGTATTTAAATATCAGCAAAGAAAATGAACATAAGCACTTAACAGTACAAAGGCAAACAAAAGCATATACCTATTTTCAAGTATTTTTAATTCCACAATTGGTTAATCATAACATCTGGGAAATACATAAGCTTTGGAGGTGGGAGAGGTTCTTGTAAGTTGACAAGAAGCCTTTAGTGCCCCATTTTTATATCAAGTGCTATCATAGCTTAAGTTTAATTAACCCCACCTTGAAAGAAGGTGATATCAAAGCTTGATTGACAGAGCAAAGATTGCTTGTCTGAAAGGTGTTTAAACAGTCAGAGGTTGATTGTATGCTTGTTTGCAGACTGACTATTGTTTGAGTTTGCAGAGGTGAAGGGAAAGCTATTGATAGCTCAGTCGAGGAGAGGACAAAAAGGAAGAAGGGCTGAAGGCATTCTTCTTATCTCAAAGGACCTCAAGGCAATCCTTGAAGCACAAAAGTTTGTTGCAAAAGGCTTCTTGAATAAGCTCTTTGTTAATGTTGTTTGAAGTTCTTTTGCTCATTTTGATAATGACAACTTCTACAAGTGAGTCCTCAAATTCCTCCTTCATCACAAGATTCTTTGATGGATACATGAAGCAAGACTTGTTCATCATGATGCACAAGGTGGGAGAAATGTATGAGGATGGAAGGAAGAGTAGCATACTTAGAGAGTAGTTGAATTCCATGGAGGAAGAGAAGCAGTTGCATTCTGATAAATTGTAGGAAGTGGAGATGCAACTTCATATTGCAAATATGAACCTGAAAAGGATGCATGAATTGGAGACATGGCTCTTTGTTGCCAAAGAAGCCTTAGTCAAGCATCGGCTTGAAGAAGAGGTAAATAGTTCATTTTTATCTTCAATTTCCTCTAAGAATGTTTATGTTGGTTCTTTTGAAAAACATACTAGTGGCATAGGTTCCAAGTTAATGTCCAAGATGGGCTATGAAGGAAAAGGCTTGGGAAAACATGCACAAGGTATTGTTGAGCCAATAATAGTTGAGGAAAGGCCTAAGTATTTAGGTCTTGGCTATGGACAGTCTTATGGAGAAAGTTCCAAAGCTGCCATGAAGGCCATTGAACAGTTCCAAGAAGGAGTTTCATTTAAGGCATTGTACCTCAAGACTGTAAAGATTGTATTAATGGAGAATGCAATAGCTTGAAACATCATTTGCAGGATGCAGGTGTTCATAATCATACACTTGAACCAGAGAGTTGTGGAAACTCTGAAACCATTGAAGAGGTTGATGGCGTTCCAAAGGGAGCTACTTCTTCATTAAGTTCACCTCCTCATGAAGGCAATATAGGTGAAAGAGAAAGGTATAAATCTGGTTCTTATCATATTCCTTTTGATTATGTTTAACATGATAAATTTCCTTATAAGTATGGGAAAATAATTTCATGTTCCTTTTGTAGTTTGGATAACCATAATGTTTATAAATGTTGGAAGAGAATGGCCACATACAAGAAAATTTTGAAGGAAAGTAAGCAAGAAGCCAAAGGTCCATTGGGCAAGGCAATTCATGCTATCAAGAGGACGCATATGTGTTGCACTTAGTGCCATAAGCAAGGACATCTTGCTGCAAAATGTTGGACTATGAATCCACAAATACTTCCACAAAAGCTTAAGAACGTGGAAAGAGAAAATGGGCAGGAATGGAAGGAAAGATCCCATGAATGATGTGTTTCAGGATGATTCACATGTTGATGATGATGTGCAGACATAGGTATCACCTTTGAAATGGATTGGTAAGAAATGGTTAGAATTCTTATCCAATTAAGATTGCATGTCTTTTGATTTGATGCATCTATTTTCATTTCTTTGTTAATGGAATGCAAGTTGCAGGATTTTACTAAGAAGGTGAATGGAAAAAGTTGAGTAGGAGACTCACTTTGTTGCTGCAACATTACATTCATTTTAGCTTCGAAAGTACAGTGTGCTTAAGCAAAAGTTGAAGGATGAAATGCATGCATAAGCATGATATGCATGAACACAGGGATGTTGATGATTTCCTTGTATTTGAACATGTATGTGTAATTAACTTGAAGGGTTGATTTCTTTGTTTTAAACACGCATGTAATATTGACTTGAGAAAAATTGATATGGTCTCCAAGGTGGAGATAATGATGAAGTGTTTCATCTTTTGAAAAGAATACTTGAGATCTTTTCTACATGCTTGAATTGAAGGGTCATTTGTTTTAAAGGCATGTTTTGTGGGCTTGTTATCTAGTCCATCATTTGTATGCAGATGTAAAGACATGGAGGTGTTCACAAGATGTGAAAATCTATTTCTTTTGTTGAAGTAGGAGTTTAGGCCATCCAGTTGTTATCTATAATTTTGTTTTTGTTAACAATTGTTGTTGACAACATGTCAAACAGGTACAAATGTAAATTTTTGTGAAGCAAATGTAACTTCACATTCATTTGGGCCACCTTGGATCAATGATCAAGGAAGAGAAGTTCAAACTACCTTATGTAACCTTCTCAGCAGGAGTTCTGCATGAAGTCAAGGAGGAAAACAATTCTTCCCAAGAGGACCAGCACATCCAAGGAGAGTGGTCAAAGGCTTTGGTTCAGAGGCACTATGCAAGGCAAGTGTATGGAGGCTGAAAGAGGAGGGTGTTGTTACTCTTGTTTACTGTTCATAACAGTATATCAGTCTTTTGGAGACCAAAAGATTTTTAGTGGGAAGGCGTGATCCAAAATGGATCTAGAATAGACTTCTAAGTCTATGAATGTTCCTCATAGAGGAAAATAAAAGTCAAAGGATGCTCCTGGAAATAGTCTCATTGCAGAGATCTCTTCATTCTGAATCTAACACAATTTGAATGGGCGAAAACGGACTTCAGATGAAGAAGTTATTGTAAAAAGAAATTGCCCATTGTCCTTTGAAAAGGAGGCATTTTCTTATTAAATGGGACTTAGGAGAAATAAAGGCTTTCCATATAAAAATCGCATCGGAAAGGTGTAAAGGGCAGAGCAGCAGGCCTTAAGGATCCCCAATTAGCATTCTCCGATCATATCACAATTGGAGGAAGGCTTCATGCGATATCGGAACCTCGGGTCGTTACAAATGCCATATGTCGATGAGTGATGTGCGATATCGACGATCAGGCAATTGAAGGAGCAGAGGCACAGTCCATTGGGCCAATGTGATGGGCCGATAGCGATAGCACCGATAGAGAAATCGATGATCAGCGATCAGTGAATCCTCGATACAAGGGTCATTGCGATTGCGATATGCGATGCGTTGATATCGGCAATCGGTGAGCGCAACCACATAAAAGGGTCGTTACATGCGATTGTGACTTACAATTGTGATATGCTGATAAGGGGCAGACCCGATGGAATTATAGACTCGATTTCATAAGTTTTGAAATCTGGGAATTTGGGATTTTCAATGTATTCCCATGTATTTAGGTTTTGGCCATGCGACAATGCGGTTGCGATATTGCAACCGAAGGCGGGCCCAATGGGGATTATGAGCATGATTTCATAGATTTTCAAGTCTGGTTTTTGCACCCGATAGTGTTTTTCCTGTGTATTTTCGTTACGAGCCAGAAATGCGTTATTTCATGGATTTCGTTTGGAAAGAGGCTGTCAGTTCATTTTTCTATTGGAAACAGCCAACTTTCCTTGTGCCACACTATAGGCGGGTGTTTTTGTAATAGGGATGCATTTTGAAGGATGAAGAGGTAGATCCGAGAAAAAGAATGATTCCTCATTATTGAAGGGACAGAGGAACGACTATGGAAGCTACAGAGTCCAAGGAGGCCTCACAAAAGCCAGAGAGCACGATTGAGAGGTAGCACAGAGAGTTTTGGAGGTCGTTGGAAGGTTGTTGAGAGTTGCTTGGAGGTTGAGCGAACTACAGAGGCACGCAGATGCTGAGAGAAGCTCGTGAGAGCCAGAGCCAGAGCCAAGAGCGAGAGAACTAAAGCCATAGAGCCAGAGTGATTGACAGATTTATGGCCACCAGAGGTTGGAGGCAGGGCCTCAGAGCTAAAGGGCTCAAAGCAAACTTCTAAGAGCCATGATGTTATAGTGAAGTTGCAAAACAGCAAAGAGATCAAATGATCCAGTTGTTGCTGGTGTCTGATGTGTGGTGAAGACAGAAGAAGGCATTCCAGAGACAGTTGAAAGAATTCTGAAGGATTCAAAGAGGCCAAAAGCTCAAGATGCTTAGAGCATTGACTGAAGGAGTCAAGTCCAGAGAAACCTAGATCTGTCTGTCGAGTATGGACAACCAATGGGATAAGATGGTATTTCTAAACCCATAGGTTCAGTGTAAACCAATGGAGCTGAGCATGGAGCTTATAAAAAGAATTTACACCATAATCCCAAAGAGCCTAGTTGAGTTGATTAGAGCTCATGGAGAAGTAGCCCAAGATATCAAGGTGAACTCCTAATTAAACTTGTTGTCTTATTCGTTTTCTTATTTGCTGCATTGCATTTACTTATATGTGTGTTTAAATATCAGCAAAGCAACTGAACGTAAGCACTTAACAGTACAAAGGAAAACAAAAACATACACCTATTTTCAAGTATTTTTAATTCCCCAATTGGTTAATCATAAGATATGGGAAATATATAAGCTTTGGAAGTAGCAAAGGTTCTTGTAAGCTAACAAGAAGCCTTTAGTGCCCCATTTTCAAATCACAACCACCACACTCAAAATCCAAAAACCTTATTGAAGATCTAGCCATTGTCTAATGACACATCCAATTGCTAAGCTTAGTGAATAGGTTGTAAGATAGAGACTTACCTGGATTGAAGGGGCTAGCCTTCAATATGAAATATTGGTTTGTGTTGTAGCAGCTACAACCACCCTAAATTTTTTTGCCTTCGCTTTGTCTTGGAGCCTCCCTACTAAAATATCAACAACTTGTCTTACACTACTCAGGTACTTGTGCTTTCATTTTAAGTTTTAACTTTTTCTTTGTGGCTTGTCTTCACTTACTTGATGTGCTTTCTAACCACAAGTTGATCCCTTGACTTGGTTGCAAACCGGTTCTAACACTACCTTGATGATCTACGCAATCCTAGAGGATAACCAACATTGCTCTCAGGAAATGTTCAGTTCAACCCAGTAGTGGGATTTAGATTCGGAATTGCACAAAACCAGCTGAAGACTTGTCTTTAGCTAGAAAATTGCACAGATCATGAGAGGTATCTAGAGCCACTCAGCCCAGGAATTACGTAGAAGCATTCCCTCTGACGTTGTCTGATGCAAGTTTCATTGAGCTTCCCAGTTCTCCCTAGAACTATGCAATTTCTCCATGCATGCATGGAAGCCTTTCCCGAAAAAGCAAAAAACAAAAAGCAAAAAAAGCATCCCTAAAAATAGGGATATATTTTTAGCAATGGGAGTTACACTTGAGTTAATTTTAGAAATTGGGCCACTTGTCACTTTTTCATAGGTTTTTGGCCTTCTCGTCATAAACCGTAAATTGATCAAATATATTTAATAGACGTTGTCAGAGCTCATTTTCACACTCGACCCTGGAGTTCTGGCATTCCTGAGGCATCTAGGAACATTCGGCACAGTCATAACAACTTTTCTGGGTAACCTTGCTTTTCTTGTCTTTTGTTGCTTTTTTTGTCACCTTTGTTTCCTTGGCTTGTGAGAGTGTTGTTTTACCCGTTTTATTGAATGACCATTGGATTTTTTATTTGTTTTAGCTTGTAGGAGTGTTGTTTTAAGTTTTTCATTGTCTTTCCCAAGCGTCGCATGCATAACCCAATTTTTGCACTAACAGTTGTCATTGCGGTGACTCTCTCCACAAGCTCCATTGTTCTTCTGTTTGACTGATTCCTACATTTGTTTTGATTGCATGCATCACAATTCACTCAAATCTGCACCAATCTTCACTCACACATTCAGATCTTCTCAGTTTCACGTTTCCCTTGGGCAGATCTTAGCTGCCATGGCCCAGATCTAGCTCTTCCCAACTTGCACTGCACATTTCTAGATCTTAAGGCTCTACCTTAGCTCCAGGAATTGCATAGAGGCTACCAATAACTGGCTCCAACTGTGCACTACGCAGATTTGGGAGTCAATCTAGGAGTCTTCCCCACTGGGATTGCATAATGCACAGTCCCAGTCAGCATCAAAGCCAGACTAAACTATGCATTGTGCAATTCAAGTCAGCAACAAGCCACAATAGACTACACATTGTGTAGTTTCAGTCATCATCACCTCTCACTGGCAGTTGGGACTATGCAATGCACAGATCCAGCTAACAATCCCTCACCTATGAAACACATAATTGAGCAATATTTCCCAGTTTGTTGCATGATTGGTCCTTAAAGTGCTTTTTTATTTCAAGCTAACATTTGCATGCCACAAGTGTTCGCTCTATCTCCAGGTACAACAATTGTTGAGCATATTTTCAGTAGTACAGGTTGCATGGCTTCCAAGAGAGATGGATCAAAGGATACTGTACAGAGAAACATTAGAGATGTAGTTGAACAGGTGTCAATGAACTTGCTAGTCTATTTAGACATACAACTATTCATAGAGAATGACATGAAGATAACATGGTATGGAATTAAGGACATATTTGATGGCATCTTTAAGGAAGATGTGAAACATCAACAGGTCTATGTCAACATCCACAATTCAGGATTATACAAGGTTGCATGCAACTACCCTGTCGTCCCATATGCGAACATCATTCACTGGATTATCTCACATATCGATCTCGAGAAGATGACATTGAGTAGTGCTAGTGGAATATAGCTTTCTACCTTCAGGTCGGAAAACTATCATCAAATGTATCACTTACCACAGCTGGTGAATCACATGGATGCACTCTTCTATACTCCCAACAACAATGTGAACACTAGAGACATCATGAAGCGTCGGGTAAAAGAGCCATCAAAGTTCAGGTCAACACCTAATCAGGTTTACAAGACTAAATCACTCAGGAAGGCCTACCAACTCTTGATCATCTTTGCATGTCACTTGTACGATCAAGAGAGCACGAAGACCTATCCACAAAATTGTGTGGTTGTGTTGGATCAGTTGGAAAATGAAGGAAGGCGATTCAACTGGTCAGATGTGTTGTCTCTTCAACTAAAAGTGCATGTGACTAACACCCAAAATCCGCCTAAGGATGAGCAAGCGAGATTCTATTTTTCCGCGTACCTGCTTGATGTAATCTGTTCCCAGCATTGGTTTCCTGGCATGGGTTGGACACAGATACCATCAAAGGATGATGTGAACATTTATTACAAGTTTCATTCTAAGTGCAGATACCGAGGAGTCATGGCGAGGATATCTGACCATTTCATCACCCTGATTTAAAAGATGATATTTGAGAAGGATCCACCTTGCATGTCCTAAGAAGTGATGCGGGCATTGCTTAACATTGCAGATTGGTACGCCTCACCTGATGGAACCTTCATCAAGATATTTGGCGGAGAGAAGCCTCCTCATGTGCTAACAAGGTTTCCTATGGATAAGTTGTTCATGCAAGAGGTTGCATATCACAACTCCATTGGGTTATCAGCACAACTACACAGGAGGAAGAAGGAACCATGGCCTTCTCTTCCCTTGTGGATTGGATTGTAAGAGATCTGGAGCTTGAAGGATGTGGATGTCGAGGCCGAGGACTTAAAGAAGTTTGAGTTTGACACCATGGATTTCAATCCATATGATCCCCACTGCATATGCAAGAACCACTGTGTGAATGTGTATTATCCATGGATCCATGGGGCATGTCATTGGATAGAGGAGGACCCTTGGAGGTATTGATACAACTCCTCTAAGCTCAATGAAATGGTCAACATGGCTATAGAAAGGAAAGCAGCTATGCAGGTAGCAGCACCATAGGAAGTGGCAACAACAACAACAACGAGCAGCAAAATGACACAGGAAAAAGGCAAGAGGAAGATTTCCAAGAAAAGATACAAGTTCAGAGAATACCCTCTTGTTGAGAGACTAGCTTTGGAAATAGAGGTGAAGAGGCAATAACGCGGAAGGAGAGTAGAATGGAGGGAGAGAGAGAAGAAAAGGTTAGAGGATGCAAAGAGGAAATTGCAGGAAACAGAGAAGAAGATGAAAGAAGAGAAGGAGCTAAGAAGGAGAGAGAGGAAAGAGAAGCATAAACAGGAGTAGGAAGAAAGGCAAGGCACAATGATAGAGAAAACTATGCCTATACAAGTTGAGGAGTCGGAGCAACCAGTAGATGAAGAAGAGGGTGAGCAGGTGCAGGTTCAGGAACTTGCTCAACAAAATGAGCAGATGATTGAAGCCATTAGGGTAGTTTTGAGGTCTAAAACGAGCCTCCTAAGGAAATTATAAAATAATATTAGATTACATCATCAAATTTTAGAGGGAAAAAATAAAAAACTATTTTTTCAACTTATCTCCCTATGGGTTTAGTCAAATTTCGGGCGAAAATACCCATTGGATGCAGAATTTGATTCTTCATCCAATGATTACCCATGTTCCATACTTTCAATGGACCCTACTACATGAAATTAGAAATACATGAAAAACATGATTGTAATAATGCTTTTCATGTATTTCTCATTTTTTGTGTAGCAGGGTCCATCAAAAGTATGCAACATGGGTACTCCTTGGATGAGGAATTAAATTTTGCATCCAAAGAGTACTCTTGCTCGAAATTTGAGTAAAAAATTATGGAGATAAGTTTAAAATACAAGTTAAAAAAGTAGTTTTATTATTTTATTATTTTTTAATATTTTTACTTTTTTACTCCAACATTGGTGAATCACCTCCCATGGTTGACATCATCATCTTGAATCTTATTGGTTCTTATAAAGTTTATTTTGTTTGTAAATTTTTCTTAGGAGACCCATTTTAGACCTCAAAATTCCCTTAATGAAGGAATATGGAGTTGGAACAGGAGCCATAGGACCAAGATACCAACCTCATGCCAAGAACATCTGAAGTCGCACCTCAGTCTCCGCCACCTCCAGAATCAAAACCAGTCTCGAGCAAGCAAGGAGAGGTTGTTCTCCTTGATGATGATTCAGTGATGGATGTGTACAATATGTCATTTGATGGGTCACAACAAAGGATTGTACACACACGAAGAAAGAAACTCCTGGACGATCACACGTCACCTACACACATAGAGGAAAGGGTGATTGTGTCAGATGTTAGAAGACATCTAGCTGCCATGGCCGATGCTTCTAAGGCTTACACAGAAGCCACGAGTTCAACTAACAAGTTCTTGTTACCAGAGAATGATCAGATGGAAAAGGACTTGCAAGAGGCCATGCAGAGGATAGAATAATCTGTAGGATTCATTATGGTAGAAATGAGAAATGTGATACCTGTTGAAGTATCAACCCTTGAGACAACCATGTAGAAACTGTATGACAAATTTGTCACCATGCACAAGGAAGTTGTCCATCTATATGGTTTTCAATAGTAGTGTGTGAAGATTGTCCAAACTCTCAAATACATACACACTACTATTACCCATGTATAGGAATGGACAATGAGGTACAAGGGAGCCCCAGTTTACTTGCATAAGAAGATGAAGCTGCAGGAAGAGCTAGACAAAGCACAAATTCAGATGTTGATCCAAAACTATGAGCAACTCCCTTCGCTCATCACCAGCATTGAGGCTTCCTATGCACAGTTGTTCAAGAGTCTAGATGTCATAGTGAGGACACACAAGATCCCTTTAATCAGATCCCACACTCAAGCCATGAAGAACAACCAAGTCCTATTAGAGGTCGATAGGTAAATGGAGAAGTTGATGTAAGAGGCCACAAGCGATGACTTGAAATTGAGCGTAGAAAACATGCAGAAGTAAACTGGTGGTCCAACCACACTGAGGAAAATGATGCACACGCTCCAAGATAAGTTGGACAGAGGTTCCAAAACCATAAACCCAGAAGCCATGGAGGCAAGATTCTGTTTCCAGAAAGACATCACCAAACAGAACGGGGACACAATAATGCAGTACCAAGCTTGGTATTAGTTCGTCACTAAAGACAATTAAGAGGATTTTGCCGAGTTGGTATTTCCCCAAGCTTCACAGTGATGGTGTTTGTCTTGTTAGGTTGAATCAAAGCCTATTTTGTCCCACATGGGTATATGTGGAAATTGTATGATTTCTTCTAAATATATTGTAAGTGAAATTCCAACTGTCATTAGTGGAATGTGAACAGCCACTATGTAATGTAAAGAGTTATTTGTAAAGGAGTTGAATATTCATGAGGGTAGTCAAAGGGTTAAAGGGGACTGTCAAGGGTCACCCCACCCTTTGTTATATTTAGAACCACATAACTCATAGTACAGTCTTTTGGGAGCCAAACTTTTGGCTAGGCATTACTTAGAGAAGGCTTGGAAAGTATTGTGACGAGCCTTGGCTTCTCCACAACGTAGAGCGAGTACATCTCTTTAGAGGAATAAGTGGTGTTGACTGTAATGTTCCACTATTGGGGCTAGTAGATTTCAATGGTGTATGTATGGATGAAACTTTCACTTAATTATATAACTGAGCCAGCACGTTTTCATGCATATGTTGTTATTGTAGTTCGACTATTCTAGTTATTTTAGCAATGTATATTGTTTAACTTACGCATTTGTGTATGAACTATTTTGCATGCAATTGTATGAATCTTGTTGAAGGAATGTTGTTGGATTAACCCATCACTTTGGATTGTGGACTATTCCGCTTCCAACTTGTGATGTCATTATGCTTGTGTGTTCCTTTCAGGCTGCGTACTATTACAAGCTTCTAAGGGACACACTTCCTTTTCCACTCTATGTATTAGAACCCATGTGCATCTCACTTGACTCACTGCAAGGTCACACACTTGCTTCTAACAAAGTTATCATACTTACCTTTTCACCCTACCACAGTCAAGGCACTACTTTACTACCCACTGTTGAGACTACTAACTCCAAACAGTCTGAGGTCTAGTTGGGAATTCTTACCAAGGAGATCCCTTGACATGTTGGCCATCCAACACCATCAATAATTTGAAAATGTTACCTTAGGAAGTTTTCTATTATAACCAATAGACTTTCTGAGTGATAACACAACATAACAAAATTTCTTGGCCTGGAGAAAGGGTTGAAAATAATGGTTTGTGAGGGATATAAGTTTCTAAAGGTACATGGTGGTTCCCATATTTCCATACAATGCCTCTAAAAACTATTACATGGTCAATCAGAGGAATAGGCATGCCATAGCTGGAGACTCAATGAGGTACTCAAGAGTATTAAAAGCGTGTTATCATATTTTCAATTCATTATCCCACATAACACAAAGAGGGAAAGTAATCGGTTGGAAAATGTATTAGCTAAACGCAAAAGATGCGCACAAGGGATATAATATGATAAACCATGGTTAGACGAGGATTGAGTCATGGTAATCCCTGTAATCAATAGGTGGATTCAATATGATCGCGTGTGCACAACTGACCACCTCTTTGTTGATAATTGTAATTTGAGGTGGCAAGAGTTGGGACCCCTCCTCGATGGGGGTGCATTTATGGCTAGGAAGGATTCCAATTCGCATGATTGATATGCACGAGAAGATAGTGGGGGATCAGAAGGCTAACTTCGAATGCCAAGAAAATGTCATCAACTGTCTAGAGTGGGTGTACACATGGCCTCTCTACCATATATACAATCAACCCTTATAGTTTTTTTCATATCACTTTAAAGAGAGGCGGGTAGATGGTAGTGAAGTCTCATCCAACATTACTTTAGTTTCTGGTTTCCAATAGTTGAGTTTGATAATGGAGTTATCTTAGAGGATAGTTCACATATTTTGAGTGTTTAATGTGGGTGTTAATATGTGTGCCTTAACAGCCACTTATCTCTCGTGTGTGATTTCTCCTTTAGACGCTGGTTTTGGTCCATTATAATCACTGGTAGGGATTTTTTTTAATAAATGTGGGGGTATTACTACAGGGTGGTGGATCCTCCATATTGTGTTTATGGATGCACACCAACTTCTCATTGCAATCGAATACAACCTAGGTTTGTTACTACTCTACGAACTAGAGACAGGTCTGTTAACCTATTCGTATCCGTCATGGTTTCCTTTCTCGACTCATATCATTTCCTATCATGCTTTGCTTGAGTCTGGAACAATGAATGTTTGTTGTAGGTGCCGATGTTTCTCTTTTTATTTGTCCACAATGCAACAACATGTCCTTCCTTCAAATTTTTCACTATATTTCCTTTCACATCCTCTCAAATCTCAGATTACACAGGCATCTCATTTAGTTGCCTAGTCCTTATTTACAATGTTTGGTATCTTGGAACATTTTCACTATGGTTTTGATAACTTGTTAGTAACACATATCCATGGGTCAAACTACAATTCTCTTACCTATTGCATCTTGTCAACAAATTGTCAAATTAAGGTGGTTGGCCTAAGGTTGGTTGGACTATGGTATATATGGTTGTTTGTCCACTACTAACTCAAGGAAGTCCCCATACAAACATAATCTCATAGTGTTGCTAGTGCCTACACCCTTCAACTGTTTCCCTCACCATACTGTTGTAATTAGGGTTGGGTGGTACCTACGTTCTCCAGGGTTGTTAATCCGACCGCTTACATTGTGTTTTTCCCAAACCTATCAAGTCCACTTTAGACAACTATTATGATGGAACCTCAACTTCTCCAACCTAGTTGTAGAGGATGTGTAGCAGGCACTTCTTCTTCATGATGTCGACGTCATTTTGGTTGAAATTTTGTGGCATACCATTTCGATATTGTCCCTCCCCAAGTTAGAAACGAGATTCTTCACTTGGAAGCCAAGGAATTTGGTGACCGAGCTTACTATTTAGATTCTCAAATTACTGGTTCCAATTTTAGATGCACTCTAGTTCTGGGAAAATTTTCCAAAAGGAGACTTCACTTTATTCATTCAGTGGCTTTACATAGGAAATTGGAGACTTATCTCCACATGGTCATCCATGACAAGCAAGTCAATCGTTATCAGTTATTTGCAGGACAAGAGGATATCAAAAGGATCCTCCAAGACATAAGGTACAACTTGGATAACTTAGTCTCTAGGATGACCCAGGTGAAACGCTTCGTGGTGTCTGACTCAAATTTTGGCTCTAGTTTGTAGCCTCGCACTCCAACTATCATCAATGCACCAACAAAAGAAATACCTCAAGGAAATTCTAATACAATATCTCCATTTATTGTCTTAGACTAGTAGTTTTACATGACACTTGGTCTCTTTTGGTCTACGTTTTATTTATTTCTACTATGCATTCATGGCAACTTCTATGGTATATTAGATTATATGTGCACATGGTTTTCTTTCGTCAAGCTCAACATATACATTGCATGGAACTCTCAATGGGCTAATTAGTTAGTATGCTCTTGTATTCCTTTTTGGCTAAATGTGGAACAATGGCACAAACAAGTTATGGTTAGTCTATTAGTTTACAAGTTCCCACACAATTTTTTGGGACATTATTGCTATCAATGTAAAATCAGTTTTTTCATTTTATAAATATTTCCATCTAGCTTACAATTTTTTTTCCATATATATTTATCTTTAATATTATGTATATATATCTAATAGCATTAAATAAATTTTATATAAAAATATTATTTATAATTATTATAAATTAAAATATTATAATTTTATTAACATACTAAATTAATAAATCACATTATTCCTTACATTTTTCTAATAGCAACCCATACAAATGACAAAAATGAGTACAAATCCTCTACTATTATTCTCATATACATACAAATGACATACACATATAATTATTAGCCCATTTTTGCTCCAAGAGGCGCATTCTACAACCTTGTATAAGGGTGTTTTGTAAGTATGTCCTTGCTCAAAGTAGAGCTGAGTATCTTAAAAAAAAAAAAAATTTAACATTTAGTTAATAAAAAATGTATGATCTCATAAGAAATGAACATTAATAGAATATATAAATTAATTAACTGTGAAAAAAAAAAAAAACCAAATTTTCATTTTTAAAAATGATTGTTAAAATCGTCAAGTGGTAGAAGGGGCAAATAGGCAAACAATGACTATCTGTGGTCATGTGTAGGTGATGAATATGACTGACATTGTTCCGTTGAAAAAGGTATACATTTAAAAATTACATTTTAAATAATAAAAAAATCACGATACAATAAAAAGCTGTTTAAGTAAATTTTAACACATCCCCAAAATTTAGAATAATTATACAACCTTTTTCTTGAAGCTCGTAAAGTA
>APFE030932000.1:66293-105022 GCA_000404065.3 Pinus taeda | reverse complement strand
TGGATAGAACTTTCGGAGGTTGATTGGTTAAAAAATTTGCCCAAAAAGGTTGGCGCGATTGCGACTCTGGGACAGAGCACTAATGGCGCGCCCCTTTTATAGGATTTTCCCCATTGGCACGGGCAGTACAAAGTGGTCCAGCGCTAATGCAAAAAGGGTCATTTTTAAGGGCAAGCTGCAGGAGATGTCTTCAGGGCATATGGAGCTCATGTTCAGAGGTGAATGATGCAAGTGGTTTCAAGTCTTGTCACTTCTCACAAGTCCCGGAATGATTCCTCCAAGATACAGGAGAGGGGTAACAAGGATGGTGACAAACAGCGACAAATTACTGTGTAACACACACCCTCATATTTAATGAATTTTGGAAAGGAAATTGTGAAGGAGAAAGAGACAATGCACTGGAAAATCCCACTTAAGACAAGGAGCTTTCCATTTTGGAAAACAAGAACAACAAAGCATATGCCTTGATTGGAACATCAGTAAATGAAGAGGCGAGTTGACATATTTCACCATTTTCAAATTCTTTTGAAGCCTTAAAGAAGTTGAACGAATTGTATGACTCACACTTTGAACTTGAAGTTTTTCAATTGATGATCAAGTTGTTCAATCTTGAGTTAAAAAATGATGACCCTCTTGCCTTGGCATCAAAAGTAAAATCCATTATGCATGACATAAAAGCCACTGGTGTTGAAATAAATATTCCTCTCATAGCTTATGTCAAGGCACTATATCCCACCTATTCACATTATCTTGAGTCATTGCAAGCAAATGGAAACCTTAAAGAGATTACATTTGACTCCCTTGAGAAGAATTTTGTTGAGAGAGAGAAGGATTTTGGGAATAAGACAACTCCTCATTCCACTGAAGAAGGTGCGTTCCTTTCATAGAAGGAGAAGAATCATGCACAATATTCTTCTAGAGGAAGAGGTGGTCGAATAGGAAGAGGAAGGAATAATTTTAGAGGGAGGGGGGTGGGGGACATTTCCAAGAAAGGTTTGATCTTGATTGCATACAATGCAATAGATATGGACATGATGCTTCCACATGTAAGTTTCCTTGGGACAGAATTGAGCCGGAAATAAATGAAGCAAAAGGTAAGACACCTACAAAAGCAATGGTAAAGCACCTGAGTCCACTCATTATGTTGTGGTACATTGCAACATTGGAGTAACTGAAGACTTATTCAATGCTTCACTTGCGTCATGGAAAGATGCTTAGTTGCTTGATTCAGGAGAAACTTGCCACATGAATTTCAAGAGATATTTCTTTGAAGAATTCACTGACAATGTTGATGGAGTGGTCTACTTTGTTGACAAGTCAAAACTCAAGCGATAAGGGCTTGGCACCATCAGGCTCAAATGGCTTGGACTCCTAGACTTTCTTCTACATTATTTTCTATACCTCCTGAAGTTGAGGAGAAACATGTTGTCTTTGGTTCACATCTGCCAACAAGGACACTCCATTCACATATTTGATAGCAATGTTGAGGTCAGAAAAGAATCAGATCACTCACTTGTCAGGACTGGGATAGAACAAGAAAGACTTCTGAAGCTGCAAGGAACCTCTGCTCGTGCACAAAAACTTTCACACAGTCCTCACTATGATGAAGGTACATTTCCATCAAATATTTTATGGCATGCTATATTTAAACACTTGAACTATGACAACCTTCATTTGTTGAAGAAAAATGGTGTTATTGGTTTTCCTACAATTCCTAGGAAACTTAAGAAATTTGATGCTTGTATCTTCGGAAATCACAACAAAAAGTCTTTTCATGATTCTCATTCTAGAGCACATAGAAAGATTAAACTCATTCATTCTGATTTATGTGGCCCAATGCTTGTTCCTTCTTCAAATGGTAATAAATATATGATTACATTTGCTTATGACTACACTAGAATGTGATGGGTTTATTTATTGAAGAACACATATGAAGCTTTTGAAACATTCAAGAATTTTCATGCATGGATTGAAAATGATGCACAACCTCATGCTAGATCTATTCGTATTGATAATGGAAAATAATATACATCAAATGAGTTTGAAAACTAGCTTTGCCAACATGGGATCAAACATCAAACAAACGTGCCTTATAATCCCACTTGCCCACCTTTAGGAGTCGAATTCCTTGGTGGAGGAATTGACTCCAAGATTCTCTCAACCAACAGGTGAGAGTGAAAAGGTGAAACCCAAACACTTCATGGGGAGTTTGTTTAGGAGTTTGCTTCTTTTGTGAGGCCTAATAAACATCAAAAATAGCCTATGATGTACATGTATTCATGCCTACATCACCTAGCCTCGAAACTAGTGCCATTACATAGAGAATCTTGAATTTGACTGAGTCAAACTAGAAACTAGAAATTTTACACAGTGAAATTTTACAATTAAAACACAGAAAAGTGCAGAAGTGCAGCGCCGACTTTGAGCTGATTTCCAGGTCCCTTCGAGGGGTCAAAATGAAAAACTGAGAGAATGGTCAACTATATCTTCACATCTCATTTCCACAACAGTTTGAATTTTTGAATTTGGACCATGGGAAGACCTTCAAAAATCCATTCTCCCAAGGTCACTCCAAAAGCGCATCGCCTGTCAAAAAATGGTCCAGAATGCTAGTTTTTTGCCACTTTTTTGCCTTTTTCCCCCAAACTGAGCCACATCTGCAAAATCTGAGCAAATGGATTTTTAGAGGATGGCAAGAGCTTTCCAAAAATGTATACCTTTCCTCAAATGGAGGCCTGAGGAAAAATCACAGCGCCAAGGCTCTCCGCTTCTTGAGCAACTAATTTTCTAAATTTAGACCAAAATTTCTCAAAAAACTCAAAATGCTCAGAATTTTCTCAAAATTGGAGGGAAGGTGTAAAAATATGTTTGTTAAACCTTCATAGATTCTTGAGCAAGCATCTCCAAGTTTCCCTCATCCTTTTGGTATTTTTTGGCCTCCTTGAGCTTATATTCAAGTTGCTTTACTTTGACATTGGTGATCATGTTTTGAGCTTGGTAGTGGTGCGTCATGTGTCTGAACAACTGATTATCCCTGTTTTCCTTCTCAAGGAACTTCTCCAAGTGTTCATTTACCCTATTTATCCAATATTCCTTATCTTGATGAACCTCAAGGGCAATCCTATCCTCTAGGCCAAGGTCCTCATTCAACATAATTTATTCTTGCTCTTATTGCAACACTTTCTTGAGGCCTCTTGTTCTTGGTATTTTCCTCTTTCCTTTCCCCTTTGATGCTTTAGGCTCGCTTGATTCCATGATCTCCTTACCTTTGCCAACTTGCTGCAATAACTTGGCTTTCTCCTTTTCTAGGATCAACTCCTTTGCCTTGATCTGACTATTTTCCAGTTCAAGGAATGATATGACATATTTTTCTCTTTCCAAATTGATTTCTAGCTCCTTGATTTGATATTCCTTATCCCTGATTGTATGTCGCATGTTTGAAGTCTGATCCTCAGCCTCTGAATCAACCAGTTCAAACTCATGCTCAATTGTGTCTTTCTCTTTTTCTATCGGTCCCTACTTTGTCGATGAAGAAGTCTTGGCCCCTTTCTCTCCATGAGAAGAAAACACAAGCCCATGTCCTCTCTTATACACTTTAGTCACCTAAGGTTTGGGTAGCTGAGTCTTCTCCACTATTTTGCTAGATGACCCCACCTCTATTTGTTGTTTTGGCGCACTAGGAGACTGAGATGCTGCATTTTTTCTCATGCCATTTCAAGGTTGCTTCCAAAAAGGATTCCCAAGCCGTACCTTTCTCTGCCAACTGGTGAAAAACAATGGTTTTGATGAGACTGTGATGAAACAAGCTTGGGGAGTGCTCTTTGTCCTTTCATTGTATTTTTCAGACATTTTGGAAATGCTCATGAATAAATAATTATACATGTTGAGTGGCTTTTGAGAGGTGAAATGTATCAGGAGGCAAATATGATAGGCATACAACTTGGAGAATATACCTTCACAAGTGAAGAATATCATGACAATTTTCATCAAAGGGGTGTATTTCTCCAATAAATATCTGAAAGGCATGAGGTGAGTATGTGTTTCTCTACATGGCGTCTTCAAGAAATGCTTGTAGTATTCAAGATCTAGGCTCATTCCTTTGAACCAATATTCACCATTATCCGGTAGCCCAGTTGCAATTGAGATGGAGGCCACTGAAAAGCTGAACTCAACACCAGCAATGGTAGCAGTTTCTCCTTTCAGTTGAGTTGCCACCCAATCTGTTAGTTGCTCATGAAACCCCACCTTGCTCACCCTTTTGCAAAATTCCAGGCAGTGGACATCCTCAAAGCCTTGTTTGATGAAATGATAGGATTTGATTGTATTGGAGTCTAATGGTTCATATATGAGGATCTTCCCTCCTTTATGTTGTCTTTTTCTTTTTGGCGAAGATTCTGCCTCCATGATGACATAAAGCCTTGTTCCTTAGCTTAGAAGTCAGTAAAATCAAGCTTGCAAGTGAAAAAAGGAAGTTTGGGAGAGTCTTGAAGGATTTCAGGGCACTCTGTCCTGCACGTAATGCAGTGTTCCTAAGTGCAACATTGTTCTTCTAAGCATTGCATCGACCTCCTAAGTGTGACGCCTGAATTTTTTTGCCAATTTCACCTAGGAAAACGACTTTTTTGCTCTCTTGGATGGGATAGCTTGATAACAAAGAGTGAATAAGATGTGAATGAAGGATTTTGGGGGCTTTTGAGTTTATATAAGGAAAGTTTCTTCACTTTTTCAAAAAAGAAATGGGACCCCACCCTCCTCTAGAAACTGATTTTCACTTTATGAAAACAGAGTTACCTCTACCATTGCAAACCTGAGATGTCCTTTACTTTCCTAAGTGTTGGAGCTTATTTTTTTGGGACTTTTAGAACATGAGAGTATGAGGAGTGTGTGAAAATTCAAAATCAACTCCCAAAAGTTCTTTGTCATGTTTTACTCACTGCTGGTTTTATTCATGAAAATGATGGACCTTGGAAACCCTAGCAACCTAATGGATGACCTGAGACCAAATGGAATGATGATTACTGACCCATTTTTATTGTGACACCTCCCTAAAGTGTGACAGGTAACCAGCATGAGTGAATTTCCAAAGAATGACTTCATCTTTAGACTAACCAAACAATGACCAAATTTCGCTGTGTAAACCTAGTAAAAAAAAAAATGATTTTGAAAGTATGGAGAAAACATAGTAAAATCATGTTTGATCCAGGTGACAAGCTAACAAGATTGGCACTAACTTGGCTCCAACTAGGGATGGAAACTCCTTGGAGGTGTCAAAAACACCGTAGAACAAGTAGCCTTATTCATTGGGCAATGGAGTCAACATGCATAAAAATAGACTTTTGACTTAAAACTGACTGACCTTTCGACGCGACAGAAAAACTGAAAAATAAAAAATGGAAAACAATGCTGACTTAAAGAACCTTAGGGCCTTCACTTCGAGCTTCAAACTCCTATGACATCCATCTAAAATGTTGGAAGTAAAATACACACCAGTATGTACAATGATGATGAAGTATCAGGACTTTTTAGACATAGTAATGCTTGAGAAACCTACCATTGGTTGCCCCTCCTGAATAATCTCTTCCATCCATTTCTTCCAACAAGAAAGAATTCTTTCCTTTGAAGGCAGAAACTATGTAAGGAACCTTCCATAGTTTTTCAAACTTACCATGTTTACCTTTTTCTTCATCTCTAGCATCCCACCGAGGAACCACATCTCCGAGATTGAAATTGTCTTCCTTGGTTTTGCAGTCATAAATCTTTTTAATATTTTCCTAAAGTTTGGATGTGTTCTGAAAAACCTCTTCTCTTGTCTGTTGTAAATCAATCATCTGATTTATCCTCCTTTGTATGTCATTAGTTTCACTATCCAATTCCTGTATAATTTTCATTATTCGGACAACTAGAGATGAAGGAAATATTGTATCAACTCCATATACCATCTAAAAAGGAGACATACCTACTGATTTGGTAGTGCTGACCTTGTCCACCCATAAGGCATTGATGATTTTTTTATGCCAATTCTTCTTTTTTACCTCTAGGACCTTCTTGATGATATTAACCAAGGATTTATTGGAAGATTCAGCAAGACCATTCCCTTGTGGATGATAAGCAGTAGAATGCTATGACACAATATGATATTTGGCATAGAAGTCCACCATTATTTTTTATTTGAAAGCAACAACATTGTCTGTAATTATTTTCTGTGGGTAGCTAAGTCCAGACAAAATATTAGACTCTAGGAATTGAATGATGACAAAATCAGTAGCTTGCCTAGTTGGGATAGATTCAATCCACTTTGTAAAGTTGTTGGTGGCTGTTAATATCCATTTATGTTGTGCTGAAGATGAAGGATGGATTTCTCCAATGAAATCAAGACCCTGTTGCTGGAAAGGAGCTGAAATTAAAATGGGTTTTTGTGGTAATGGAAAAAGTTTCCTCTTTCCTTGAAAAAATTGACATTCATGGCAGTTCATGACTGTTTTGTATGCATCGGAAAAGAGGGTGGGCCAATAGAAGCTAGCTCTTAAGATATTATTTGTTGTAGTTTCCAAAAGTGATGACCACCATAGTCTCCTTTATGAAAATCCTTCATTACATCTTTAGCCTCATTTTCTACCAAACAATTTAGCAGCACACCTTCAGGATCTTTCCAAAATAAAACACCATCTAGAATACAATATTTTGAAGTTTTCAGTTTCAGTGATCTAGCTTTACGTTTGGGGACTTCCGGAGGGGGATTCAAGTGACGCAAGACATAGATAATGTTGAAATACTAGGGTGAGGACATGAACATATCAGACACCTACAAGAAAGGGCCGTCTTCTTCTTGTTCTTCAAAAAGTGCAACAATCAAATTGATATCTAGTGCAGGTAGATTTGATTCGGCCATGAGTTTGGCTAACCCTTGTCCTTTGATGAGCTTTGTAGGGTTTATCTCCAAGTCATACTCCAACATGGCTGGAATCCACTTCCCTCTTCTGCCTTCAAGATCTGTCTGCACAAGAATTTCTTTTACTGCTGTAGTAGGAACATAAGCAATGGTATGAGAATGTAGAATATAAACTTGAAAATCCTTGAGGGATTTTACCAACGCTAATGCCTGCTTCTCAATGATATTTTATCTCAATGATGTATCTCTTATAGTGCGACTGAAGAATGCAATAGGCTGCTCATTTTTCTGATATTTCTTCTGCATTAGGACTGCTGCTAATGTATGCTCAGAAGCAAAATAAAAGATGATGAAATCTGAAGTATCATCTGGGCTAATCAAAATAGGAACAGTAGATAATAAAAACCTTACAGCATGAAATGATTTCTTAGCCTCCAAAGACCACTTTACTTCGTTGTCTTTCTTAACATGTTTGCCATTTCTTTCAAGTGCTCAACTAGATAAGGAATAAATCTTCTCAAAAAAATAATTTTCCCATTGAAAGGTTGAATCTATTTCTTGTTGCCAGGGAAGTCTAGTTGCTGAATGGCCTCCACTCTTGCAGGATCAATGTGGATGCCATATTTAGAGATGATGTGTCCTAGTAGCTTACCTTCTTCCATGGCGAACAAGCTCTTCTTTGGGTTAAGTGAGATGCCAAATTTTCGGCATTTTTGAAAAACAATCCTTAAGTGATGCAAGTGACCTTCATCAGATTTTGAAAATACTGTAAGATAATCTAGATAGATAACTAGAAGTACATCTTTTTCATTTGCAAAAGCTATGTCCATAGCCTGTTGAAAAGTAGCTCTTGTATTCTTCAACCCAAAAGGCATCTCAGTATACATGAATGTACCCCATGGTGTTGTGAAGGCAGTCTTGAGCTAATTGTCCTTGTGTACCAGAATTTGATTGTATCCAGAGTATCCATCTAACAGTGACATCCTAGAGGATCCAACCACCCTCTGTAGTATGTGATCCATCCTAGGCAAGGGATAGTTGTCTTTCAAGGACACCTTATTGAGATTTCTGAAATCAATACATAGATGAATTTCCCCAGTCTTCTTTCTCACAGGTACTAGATTAGACATCCATTAGAAAACCAAATGGGGACTATGATTTCAGACTTATAAAGTCTATTTACCTCTTTTTCAATCGATGATAGCAACTTGGGATTGATTCTTCTTAATTTCTAGCGAAATAGCTTCTGATTGGGCTTAATTGGTGTGTTGAATGATGCTTTTGACATAAACATTCAGATCTAAATAGTCCCAAGCAAATGTATTAGCAAATTCTTTCATTAAAGACATATACTTACCCTTTGTTTCAGGAGATAATGAATTTTATAACTTGACCATTTTAGGGTTTTCAATTGTGCCAACATTTACATCTTCAACTCCCTTTTATGTAGGAACCATGGTGGGTTTCTTGGCAACATCATATTTGTCAAATAACTCTTCCAGAGGCACCAAGCCTCTTGTAATGTTTTTTTCCTTGAGGTGTAATACTTCAATGTCAACTAAGTGAATGTTTGGATCATCAAAGTTGTATACATCACCAATATGCGAATTCTAAAATTCTCCCTCCAATTACAGAAAATTGTCTATTTGCTTATCATCACCAACCACTTGCCAAAATCTCCTGTTATCTGGGACAACTGTGCGATATTTGACATGGATGGAGTAGTTATGATTAGGATGAATAGTGATCTTCACCATACTTGCTACAGTGGCGAGTGAGTCAGCAATGACATTCTGAGTTCTAGGAATAAGAGATAAAGTATATTATGCAAAAGTCTTAAGAATATCAAGTTCAACATTGCAATAAGCTCTCATTCTTGGGTGCTTGGTCTGGTATTCCCCTTTGACTTGCTTGATCACTAATTCGGAGTTTCCATAAATAGAAATATTTTTTGCTCCCAACTTTTTCAAAATTTTGAGGCTAGCAATTAATGCCTCATACTCTGCCTCATTGTTTGAACATTCAAAAGCCAATTTGTAAGAGCTCATTCTCACATTTCAAAGGATTTTATTTGACTGATGTAATGGACCATGTATCCAGACACCAATTCCTGCTCCTCTTCCCGATGCACCATTGAACTCCATGGTCCAAAGACCATTTTCTTCATCCGGAAAAAGGATTTCTGAAGACTGAACTTTTTGATTTTTAGGATTTTGAACAACTATCTCAAAACTTTCTATTTTCTGCACTATTATATGAATTTCCTCAATATGATTTAAAAGTTGCATACATTCTTCACCAACCTCTTTACCTTCTGTTGTAATAGCTTCATGTATGCTGCTCATAACCTTGGGAACTTCTAAAATTTCCACTAGCTAACTTTCATCATCAACAGAATTTATATCACTAAACATAATCAAAGAATCAAGGTCAATATGAACAACATGTATAGGATGATTGACTAGCTTCTCTTTACTGTTGATCATAAATTTCATCTTCTTTTCCCTTTAAAGTTTCTGAAGTTGTCCAAAAAAAAGGATAGTGGTGTATGAAAAGTCAAGCTGTAGAGTGCCCTTTAATTTTTCTCCCCAAGACCTTGAAAGCAACATGCCAAACCTAGGAGGAATATCGGCAACTACGACATCCATGAGTACATTTTTGGTAGGGATTTGGTCCAAGGACACTACCAAGTATTTCATAAGGCCAACGCATTTCACTCTTCCAAAATCAAAGGAATAAAGATCATGGTAAGGTCAGGTGATGCTCAGTCCTAGTTTATCCATGATGGCTTTAGGCATCAGATTATGGGAGGCACCAGAATCTAGCATAGCATTATGAAGGATAAAATCATGAAGTTTAAGACTCGGATAAAAAGGAGGAATTTAACTATCTTTAGGAGCTCCTTCTAAGGCTGGAACAAAAAGGATTGATGGCTCATCATCAGCCACATTAACTGTATCAGACATCTGGTCGACCTTAAGCATATTTGCAATCTGAAATTTATATTTGTCATTCCTTACCAATTCGGTGAGGGGAATGGTGATTTTCAATTTAAAAATTTCATTCTCCAAACTAAAAAGATTAGATTTCTTTTCTACCTCTTTTGAAGCGATGTCCTTCCTTTCTGTTTGGCTTTTAGCTTGAGGTTCCTTCCTGTGACTTTCAGTTTGTAGTTCTTTATATTTCCTCACATTGCTAGTGGAGGCCTCATTTGTTTTATCTTGATTCAGTATGACAATGTCCTTGTCTTTATTCTGGCCTGTAGGAGTGGTTTCTTTGCTTGGTGCATCCTTTTGTAGATTTTGTCTTTTCTGAGTTAGAGTGACAAGTACATTTATATTCCTCAAATTGTACTGGTTTTGGAGATGACTGAGGGCATTTTGATATCCTCTTTGGTACTCTTCAATCTGAATAGCCCACAGATCTTCGCTTGTGAACACAAACTGTTGATCACTTGGTATGAGCGAGTCTTTGGAAAACTGATCTTCCTCTATTAGGAAAGTAGGCAGTTCATCTTCTTGAAAGAAGTGATTTGCTTCTACAATTTCTTCTTCATCTTCTTCCTGACCTTCAATTTAATTTTGCTGGAATGGAGCTCTTACTTGACCTTGAGGATCTTAGTTTCGCTACTCTTTCTGTTGATTTATGAACTGTTGTTGTTTTTGTCCGTGAAAGTTAAGGTTCCTCACTAAAGGTTGAGCTTGTCGATCAGTTATGGATATTCTATCCATCATCCTCTCCATTTTTTTTATTAGATTGTCAAGCTTTTCATCAGAGGATAATGCAGTCTCTTCTTTCAAGACAACTTTCTTCTCTGCCCTCTCTAGCTTTGATTTTGACTTCTTAATGAGCAAATTGGCTTTGAAATAACCGCATTCCGCTGCATCTCTTCAAGAGTAGTGGTGTCTCTTTCTCTGATCTGGTAGGCCATGTATGGATTGAAAGCATTAGGATAATGAAGAAGAGCCAAACCAGGAGGAGGCTTCATATCGTCGAGTATGGAATTGTAAACTGTATTGAATCTTGCTATAAATTCTTGAACTATTTCATTTGGGTTCCTTTTCATTGAATTATACTTAGCCAATATCTGAAATGGATTTTTCTTCTCTTGCCAATGAGCTAAGAATAATTCAATCAATCTTTGAGAATTGTTAATAGAATTAGCATCCATACTTCGAAACCATTTCTTAACATCTCCTGAGAAACTCTGAGCTATAATCCTCATCTTGGAATTCTCCTCATCAATTTCTTCTAAATCAATGAAATCTATTAACTTGCAACATGCTTCTAAGCTATAATTTCTTCACTTCCATCAAACAAAGGGAGTCTTTGACCATAATTTTGAGGCAAAGCAACAAGTTGAGCAGGCAATAAAAGAGGTGCAAATCTTGCCATGACTGTTGAAGATAGTGAAGGTGCCACAATGGATTGTGTAGGGAAGGGTGATGATGCTGATGAGGATGATGGAACTACTAAAATTAGTTGTGGAGGCAAAGATGGAATGAATGGGGGAGGTATGAAAGATGATGAAACTAAAACTTTAGGAGATGTAGCATATGTGCTTGAAGGTGAAACAAAAGATGAAGTTGTGGCTAAGTATTCGAGTTGATATTGAACAAAAGCTTTTTCAGTAATGATCTGGAGTTGATCAGCAAGGCTCTGAAGCTTATCAAAATTCAACCATAGTTCATGATCAGTCTTAGCAGACAAAGATTCTGAAGAGATAGAGTGAGTTTCAACCTTTAAAGGTTCTAATTTTATCCCAGAGATATAGGATTTAGACTTGGACCTGGTAAGTGATAATTCTATCTCCTCTTCAAAAGGAATTTGCTCAAAGGAAAACATATTTTTAGGCAGAGAAGTTGTTCTCTTAATTTTATAAATTGCACCTTTAGTGATAGGTAATCTAAGTTTTCTGAGCAGTCTTTCTCGATCTTCAACAATAAAGGGTGGATTTGGGTCAGGGTTTGACCTGGTATGCCTTTTGGAAGCCAAAATGTATACACCCTAAACTGATAAGATTTATGAATTCAACCTATCTATGAATACTAGAAACTGAGAAGTACAGAACCAGTTCTTTGAAATCTCTTTAGATATTTCCTAGGAATGATTTAACAGTCGATCCCCGTCAACGACACCAGAAATGTTAGTCCCTACAATCTCCTAGGGTAGAAAGGAAATCGAGGAGGGTAACCTCAAACCACTTCAGCTCAGTAGTTATCCCTACTGAGCATGAGAGGGATCTATCTAAGTCTGTTATCAGTGATATGACTTTAAAGAAAATGAAGTTTAGGCTAGATATGTGTATTTGTTTGTTTGTTGGTGAAAATTTGAGTTTTAGGGTTTGGAGCCACAAATAGGTCAAGGTTGTAGGAGTTCAAGAGAAAATATCAGACGGAGCTAGATATCAGAAGCCATGGTGTATCTTGAATATTGTCAGTGTAGTATAGGGGAGAAAGTGTAGAAGAAACTAATGAGCATAAGTAAACATGATTTCATTAGCTTAGGAAGACATAAACATAACTATGAAAACCAGATAACAAAGCTTGAAAAATAAGAATTCTGTATATTTCACTGTAAGGCATCCATAGAAAGAAGAGATATAATGTAGATAAAGATGTTTAGACCATTATAAAACAAATAGAATGAAGTAAAAGCACCATGAACTCACTGGGCTAGAGTTCCTTGAAAATAGTTGCAACATGTCTCTGTATTAGTTGAAAAGATGATTACATGCAAGCTTTCTTCACAAAAATTTCAACCCTCTTCTCCTCAAGAGAAATGATACATATAGACTCTCTAGACCACTTTCCCACCTCCAGGAGTCGAATTCCTTGGTGGAGGAACTGACTCCAAGATTCTCTCAACCAACAGGTGAGTGTGAGAAGGTGAAACTCAAACACTTCATGGAGAGTTTGTTTAGGAGTTTTCTTCTTTTACGAGGTCTATTAAACATCAAAAAAAACCTATGATGTACATTTATTCATGCCTACATCACCTAGCTTCAAAACTAGTGCCATTACAAAGAGAATATTTACTTTGACTGAGTCAAACTAGAAACTAGAAATTTTACACAGTGAAATTTTCCAATTAAAACACAGAAAAGTGTAGAAGAGCAGCGCCAAATGTGAGCTGATTTTTAGGTGCCTTCTGATGGTAAAAATGAAAAATTGAGAGAAAGGTCAACTAGCCCTTCAAGTGTAGTTTCCAGAACCATTTGAGTGTTTGAATTTTGACCATGGGAAGACCTTCAAAAATCCATTCTCCCAAGGTCTCTCTAGAAGCGCAGCGCCTGTCAAAAAATGGTCCAGAATGCTAATTTTTTTGCCACTTTTTTGCCCTTTTCTCCAAAATTGAGCCACCTATGCAAAATCTGAGCAAACCGATTTTTAGAGGATGGCAAGAGCTTTCAAAATATGTAGACCTTTCCTCAAATGGAGCCCTAGAGCAGCTAATTTTATGAATTTAGACCAAAATTTCTCAAAATACTCAAAATGCTCAGAATTTGCTCAAAATTGGAGGGAAGGTGTAAAAATATGTTTTTTAAACTTTCATAGATGCTTCAGAAAGGTGTAAAGTTTCCCTCATCCTTTTGGTCTTTTTTGGCCTCCTTGAGCTTACTTTCAAGTTGCTTTACTTTGACATTGGAGATCATGTTTTGAGCTTGGTAGTGGTGCGCCATGTGTCTAAACGACTGATTATCCCTGTTTTCCTTCTCAAGGAGCTTCTCCAAGTTTTCATTTATCGTATTTAGCCAATATTCCTTATCTTGATGAACCTTAAGGGAAATCCTATCCTCTAGGTCAAGGTCCTCATTCAACAGAATTTGTTCTTGCTCTTATTGCAAAGCTTTCTTGAGGCCTCTTGTTCTCGCTCTTTTCCTCTTTCCTTTTCCCTTTGATGCTTCAGGCTCGCTTGATTCCATGATATCCTTACCTTTGCTAGCTTGCTGCAATAACTTGGCTTTTTCCTTTTCTAGGATCAACTCCTTTGCTTTGAGCTAACTATTTTCCTGTTCAAGGAATGATATGACATATTTTGCTCTTTCCAAATTGGCTGCTAGCTCCTTGATTTGATAGTCCTTATCCCTGATTTTCTATCGCATGTTTGAAGTCTGATCCTCAGCCTCTGAATCAACCAGTTCAAACTCATGCTCAACTGTGTCTTTCTCTTTTTTTGCTAGTACCTCCTTTGTCAATGAAGAAGGCTTGGCCCATTTCTCCCCATGAGAAGAAAACACAAGCCTATGTCCTCTCTTATACACTTTAGTCACCTCAGGTTTGGATAGTTGAGTCTTCTCCAATGTTTTTCTAGATGACCCCACCTCTATTTGTTGTTTTGGCGCACTAGGAGACTGAGATGCTGCATTTTTCTCATGCCATTTCAAGGCTACTTCCAAAAAGGCTTCCCAAGCCATACATTTCTTTGCCAACTGGTGAAGAACAATGGTTTTGATGAGACTATGATGAAACAAGCTTGGGGAGTGCTCTTTGTCCTTTAATTGTATTTTTTCAGACATTTTGGAAATGCTCCTGAATAGAAAATTACACATGTTGAGTGGCTTTTGAGAGGCGAAATGCATCAGGAGGCGAATATGATAGGCATACAACCTGGAGAATATACCTTCACAAGTGAAGAATATCATGACAATTTTCATCAAAGGGGTGTATTTCTCCAATAAATATCTGAAAGGCATGAGGTGAGTATGTGTTTCTCTACATGGCATCTTCAAGAAATGCTTGTAGTATTCAAGATCTAGGCTCATTCCTTTGAATCAATATTCGCCATTGTCCGGTAGCCCAGTTGCAATTGAGATGGAGGCCACTGAAAAACTGAAATCAACACCAGCAATGACAATAGTTTCTCCTTTCAGTTGAGTTGCCACCCAATTTGTTAGTTTCTCATGAAATCCCACCTCGCTTCACCCTTTTGCAAAATTCTAGGAAGTAGACATCCTTAAAGCATTGTTTGATGAAAGGATAGGAGTTGATTGTATTGCAGTCTAATAGTTCATATATGAGGATCTTCCCTACTTTATGTTGTATTTTTCTTTTTGGCGAAGATTCTTCCTCCATGATGACACAAAGCCTTTTTCCTTAGCTTAGAAGTCAGTAAAATCAAGCTTGCAAGTGAAAAAATGAAGTTTGGGAGAGTTTTGAAGGATTTCGAGGCACTTTGTCCTACGCGCAGCGCAGTTTTCCTGAGCACAACGCTGACCTCCTAAGCGTAGCGTAGTGCGTTTAAGCACAATGCCTAATTTTTTTTGCCAATTTCACCTAGGAAAACAATTTTTTTTCTCTCTTGGACGGGATAGCTTGATAACAAAGAGTGAATAATATGTGAATGAAGGATTTTGGGGGCTTTTGAGTTTATATAGGGAATGTTTCTTCTCTTTTTCAAAAAAGAAATGGGACCCACCCTCCTTTAGAAACTAATTTTCACCTTATGAAAATAGATTTACCTTTACCATTGCAAACCTAAGATGTCCTTTACTTTCCTGAGTGTTAGAGCTTCTTTTTATGGGACTTTTGGAACATGAGAGTATGAGGAGTGTGTGAAAAGTTAAAATCAACTCCCAAACGTTCTTTTTCATGTTTTATTCACTGCTGGTTTTATTCATGAAAATGATGGACCTTGGAAACCCTAGCGACCTAATGGATGACCTGAGACCAAATTGAATGATGATGACTGACCCATTTTCATTGTGACACCTCCCTAAAGTGTGATAGGTAACCAACATGAGTGAATTTCCAAAGAATGACTTCATATTTAGACTAACCAAACAATGACAAAAATTTGCTATTATTTACAGAATTTTCGGCGAAATCACATAAACAATCTTTTGTCGACGCGTTTCAAACCAACCAGTGTGGTTCATCGTCAGAACAAGTTGAAGAACCAAACCAGCTTAGCTTGTTAAAAGATTGTTTATGTGATTTCGCCGAAAATTCTCTAAACAATGTTATGGATCACAAAAGTCTAAATTCCTTAATAAATTTTGCTATGTAAACCTAGTAACAAAAAGAAATTGATTTTGAAAGTCTAGAAAAAACATAGTAAAAGCATATTTGATCCAGGTGATAGGCTAACAAGGCTGACACTAACAGGGGGTTCCTATACAGGATCATTCTATAGAATATTCTTCTAAAGCACTCTCTCCCTTGCATGAAGCTCCAACCACTAGTGACACTTTAAGTGATGTGATTCACAAAATTGGGAGACTAAATCTTGATTCAACCCCATCTCAATCAACTGAGAAACCTGGGCCATCTCAGAAAGGTCCTCTAAAATTTCTAGCAGAGACACTTTAAAGTGTTCGTCCTGATGAGGTTGAAAAGATGGGAACATGGAGCTCAACCAGATAGAATGGAGGTGATGTACAAAATATCGATTCATCGGTTGATATGGATGTTTCTTATGATTCTGAATTGAATTTGTCTACAAATCTCAAACCGACTTCCTTCAGATAATTTTCTTTCCATGATGAATGGAAGGAAGCGATGCAGAAAGAATATGATGCTTTGATAAAGAATGGTTCCTAGAAGCTGGTTGATCCTCCATTGGGAACAAAACCAATTGGCAACAAGTGGGTCTTCAAAAAAAGTATAAATAAGATGTCTCACTTGACAAGCACAAAGCCAAAGTTGTGGCAAAAGGTTTTGCACAGAAGGAAGGGGTCGATTATGAGGAGACTTTTTCCCCAACATAAAAATGGCATACCATTTGGACACTCTCATCCTCGGCAACACAAAATTGTTGGAAAGTCCATGAAATGGATGTAAAATCTACTTTCTTGAATGTAGATATGAAAGAGAATGTTTTTATGTCCCAACCTAAAGGATTTGTTGTGAAGGGTCAAGAACATAAAGTATGCAAGCTTGTAAAATCCTTGTATAGCCTAAAGCAAGCACCATGAGCCTAGTACAAGAACTTAACTAAGCATCTTCTGAAACTCAATTTCAAACATTATGATCTTGATGACGCAACTTTGTTTTTCAAGAAAGTTGGTAACAAATTTGTATATCTTGTGGTGTATGTAGATGATCTTCTAATGACAGGTGATAATGAGATTTGCATTGCATCCATAAAGAAAGAACTGAGGAACGGTTTTGAAATGACAAATTTGGGCTATGTTCACTACTATCTTGGTATTGAAGTAACCCAACATTCGAAGTTTATATTCCTCACTCAGAAGAAGTACATTTGAGACATGTTGAATAGTTTTGGCATGGTTAAGTGCAATCCTTTGACTACTCCAATGGAACTAAACTTAAAGCTCATATCCACTGAAGGAAAAGAATTTGAGGATGCAACAAAGTATAGATAGCTCATAGGAAGTCTCAACTACCTAACACCTACCAGACCAAACATTTCATTTGTTGTTGGAATCCTCTCCAAGTTTATGCAAAATCCTTGTGAGGGTCACTGGTCTAGTGCGAAAAGAGTTCTAAAGTAATTGAAGGTAACTCGAGACTTTTGACTCAAGTATACACATGTGGATGACTTCAGCTTGATTTGATACTTTGATTCAGATTTCGATGGAGATAAAGAAACTGAAGTATCTACTTTAGGTTACGTTATGAGTTTTGGATCATGAGTTTTCTATTGGAGGTCACGCAAATAATCAATTCCAACAGATTCCACAACTAACGCAAAATATGTGGCAGCAGCTGAACCAACAAAGGAAATTGTGTGGCTCAGGAAAATTCTAGAGGATTTGCAAGAGAAACAAGTGCATTCAAATCCCGTTTTGATTGATAACACTTCTGCAATAAATTTGGCTAAGAACCCAAAGTTCCATGATCGAACCAAACACATAAATACAAAATATCATCTGATTGAACATCATCTTGAGGCCAAGACAATACACCTACGACATTGTTCCACAAATGAGCAGATTGTAGACATCTTCACCAAAGTGCTTGGAAGGGAAAAGTTTGAAAGATTCAAAATGATGCTTGGACTCACCAACATCCCTTCAAATTAAGGGGGGAATGTTGACACCTAATTCGAAAGGATTGGGATTATTGTAAATATTGTAAATAGTTTCAGTTATGCATTAGAGAAAACTAAGATACCTTGGAATTCGAATCCCAAGAATCTCTCCTCTCGTGTATATATTCATGAACTAACTAATGCAATAAACAATCATGTTCATGGAGTTACACAGGCCAAGATCGTATATGTTCTAACTAATTACTAAACATTACATATATTCAAAATTACTAACAGACAATTGCAAACAACAATATATTCAAAGTATTTATTATAGGAAATGATATATTTATAAACATTCAAAATAATTGCATACTATTCAAAACTATTAAAAGACAATTGCATACAATAATATATTCAAAATATTTATTAGAGGAATAGATATATTAAAAAACATTAAAAATAAATCATCTCTTATAAAATTCATCAAAATGTTATTAAAGATCCATCTTTAAGATGTATACAACATGGAGATGTGATAATTTCGAGAATTTGTAAACTTAGCCATTCATTAAAAAAAATACCCTATTTCTTGACTTTGCAAAAGAGACTATAGATTAAAAAATCATCAAAATATTCTTGAAGGAAATAAATTATTTCAAACATTTGCAAAGAAACAAATCATTTCAAGAGTGATCTTGAGGCTGTAATATATTAAAAATATTTTTTCAAGATATATTTAGTAATAGTCGAAGATACACTGGAGAGAATGAGAAGGAGCGCTCTGGTTGAAAATGGAGAACGCCGTTTAGGGTTTTGACTGCCCTCCCTCAGGGCACGGCTTGGTCTATCACGGCAGATCTGCAAACCCTGCCCTCTGCCAGTATTGGTCAGTTCTGGTCATTCCTGTGGCCCTGTCAACCCTCTTAATGGCGCCTGTGACGGGGGGGGACTCCGACCCTCCCCCAAATTCCGCCGACTCCCGGCAGAAAGGTTCTGCGACGGACTCTGAACCAAATCTAAATGATAGATCAGAGGAAAGGACGCCCTCTAATCCTGAAGAAGGATCTGCAGTCAGATCAGCCACCTGTAAACTAGTAGCAGCTATAATGCCCACTGTGGATTTTCCCAGTCACAGAATAAATACCCGAATCCAGTATATGAGAGACCATGCTCTCATTGGGAAGTTTATTGGAATCTGGCCTACGGAAAGAGCACTCAGTACCTGGATCAACACTAAATGGGCACCCAAAGGCCAAATCTCCCTGCATATTGGTCCAAAAGGCTTCTTTACAGTAGTCTTTAACTGCTTGGAAGATCGCACAAAGGTCATCGACGGCGGCCCTTACTTTTTTAACGCAGCAGGCCTGTATTTAAGAGGCTGGGTAGAAAGATTTAACCCAGATAACGAAGATCTAAGCTGTGCGCCTGTCTAGATCAGGCTCTACTCGCTTCCATGGGAGTATTGGGAAGAATCATCCCTGAAGGAAATAGGGAACAAGCTCGGGGAGTTCATCAAGGCAGCGGAGGACACCAAATACTGCAGATTCACATCCTATGCGCGCATCTGTGTTTACATGGACCTCAAATAGCCTCTGCCATATAAGGTAAGACTTCGTCACGAAGACTCTGAATGGATTCAATGATTGATTATGAACACGTTCCATTTAGATGTAGGAAATGCCACAAACTTGGGCATTTGTTTAGAGATTGCCCGCTCAACAAAATCACAGCTGAAAGTGCCCAGACAGACAAAAAAGAAGCAGATGGATTCACCAAAGTAGTCAATCGCCGGCGAGGGAACAAAAAACCCTCAACCACTGCAAAAACGGACTCCACTAGCAAACCCAAAGAGCCCAGCACCAATAGCTTTGGTGCCCTTGCTAATCTGGAAGAACAAGAACTGAATCCGGATATGCAAAAGATAAAAACCCTTGTTAGGGAGCTCCCGGAAGGACCTAATCTTCATAAACAAGATCTCATGGTTGATAAAAACAACACTCCCCTTTCAGACCCTCATGCAGATGGCCTTCAAGCAATGGAAACAAAAATCCCTGAATCAAGTCAAAAGAACACAGACAAAGCAGAAATTGCCCCTCCAGAAGTAGAGCTCATGGATGATGACTCTGAAACCATGGATATAGGGGATCTAGATCTTCTCACCCTGGAGCTAGCCTGCAAAACAGGGAACTTCGACAAGATTCCGGAAAGACAACTAGATAAGTTGGAAGAGGTCCTGCAAAAAGCGCACAAGAAACACTCCCTTGGAGTGCAGATAGGAAGCAAGTGGGACGGCAAATTCATCATAAAAGATAGCAAAAAGCGAGGTCAGAAAACTACCCTGGAAAAAACCATCAAGATTGGAGAAGTGCTGGTAGAATCAGGTCGATATCCGAAGCTGACCAAGTTCTACAACATCCACCCCCCCCCATCTCAATGAAGCTCATCTCATGGAACATAAGAGGGCTCAATAGCCCCAGGAAAGGCAGACTCCTCAAAAACATGCTCATGCAGGAGAAACCCAATATTCTCTTCGTTCAAGAAACCAAATGCAACATGAAATTTTTGGAAAAAATTGCAATAAAAGTTTGGCCAGGAGGACAAATCTCTGCAGTTGATGCAAGAGGCGCCTCAGGAGACCTAGCAATCCTCTGGGATTCCAGAATCATTCAGCTCAGCAATATTCATGCCAACAAGCACTTCATACAAGCTACTTTTCACTTACTCGGTACCAATATTCATGGACACATAACCAATGTGTACTTTCCACAAGATTCTCATCAAAAAGCAGAAGTTTTGGACCATCTTTCAGCTCTCAACACAAATAGGCAATACCCTCTATGGATAGTCGGGGGGGACTTCAATATGATAACAAGAACTGAAGAAAAGCAAGGAGGGAGAGACACTGGTATCAGGGATGGCCACCTTCTCAAAGACTTTGTGAGATCGAACTGGCTAATCGATCTCCCTTCAAACAATGGCCTCTTTACATGGACCAACAAAAGGGAGTGAGCTCATCAAATAGCCTCCAGGCTCGATCGCTTCCTCATCTCAGATAATGCCCCCCATCTAGGTGGTGATATAATCTCCTCAATACTGCCTATATCAGGATCGGACCACTGGCCTATTGAACTTCAATGGCAGAGACCAGGTAATACTACCAAGCGACCCTTTCGCTTTGAATCTTTTTGGCTAACTCATCCTAATTTCAAGGATTTTGTTAGACAGTCCTGGCTTAACTATCAACCTTCAGGCTCATCCAAAATGGCTCGATTCCAAAAGAAACTTCAACTCCTCAAAAAAGATATCAAACATTGGAATCAGAACACATTTGGTAACATCTTTGAAGCTCAAGCAGCGCTCAACCAGAACATGAAGCAAATTCAAAGTAGAATCATGGCTGAAGGATGCACCATTGAACTCACCCAACAGGAACAGAAGATTGAAGAACAAATACAGAACAGAGCCCTTCAAGAGGAAATTCTCTAGAAGCAGAAGTCTCGTATAAAATGGTTGAAGGAGGGGGAACGGAACACTAGGTTCTTCCACAACACCATTGTTCAGCGCAGAATGCACAATCTTATCTCCCACATCCAAAATGAGCAAGGAGAGCGAGTGGAATCGCACGCAGGGATTGAAGAAAATTTTCTTAACTTCTTTAAGGAAGTTCATCAGGAACCAGATATCAACCGGCTCCCAGCTATTGAGAAAATTCTCCCCCACATCCCTCGTCTTATCTCCCCAGAGCATAACAACCTTCTTCTCCAACCGATCCAACTTCATGAAGTAGACATGGCAGTCAGAAATCTAAAAGCCGGGAAAGCTCCAGGCCCTGATGGGTTCACTTCGGATTTCTTCCATCACTTCTGGGATCTAATCCAAATTGAGGTCTGGCAGCTGGTCGAGGAATCTATGGCTCTACGATGGATGTACCTAGGGTTGAATGCCACTTTCCTGGCCCTCATCCCCAAATCAGAGGGAGCCAACAAACCGGAAAAGTATCGCCCTATTGCTCTCTGCAATATCACTTACAAAATAGTTTCAAAAGTCATTGCAAATCGTTTGAAACCTCTTCTCCCTCTCCTCATCTCTCCTGAGCAATCTGGATACGTTGAAGGCCGTCAAATCACTGATGGCATAATCCTCACCCATGAAATTCTCCACTCGCTGAAGCAATCCAAAAAGCTAGGTATGTTGCTCAAAATAGATCTCTCAAAGGCATTTGATAGTGTTAGTTGGATTTACATTCAAAAAATTTTAAACGCCTTTGGTTTTGATCCCTCCTGGACTAGATGGCTACTCAGTTTAATTTCTTCTTCCTTCTTTTCTATCTTAATCAATGGCATTCCCTCTGATACCTTCCGCCCATCCAGAGGCATCAGGCAGGGAGACCCGCTCTCTCCCTTCCTCTTCGTCATTGTTGCTGAAGGACTTGGTCGTTCCATCAAATCCGCTGCTCTCTCCCACAATCTGAAAGGCCTTTCCTTTAACAATTCTCCTGCTTTCACCCACCAACAATTTGTAGATGATAATATGCTCTTTGGCCACCCCTCAGTCCAAGAAGCTCGCCGCCTCAAAGACCTCCTGTCTACCTTCTCAGAAGCCTCAGGGGCTCTCATCAATCGAGTAAAATCTCAAATCTTCTTTTTCAACACCCCTACGGCCACTCAAACCTCGATTGCCCGTATTTTAGGCTTTACACTTGCCAAGCTTCCCTCTAAATACTTAGGGGCCCCCATGATAGCCTCAGCTCTTAAACACGCTTCATGGACTGACCTTCTGGACAAATTCGAAGCCAAGCTTTCTCTTTGGACCCACAGAGCCCTGAATATGGCCAGCAGAATCATTCTCATCAAAGCAGTCCTGCAATCCTTACCGCTTTATCTGTTCACTCTCTTAGCTGCTCCAAATTGGGTGATTAATACCATAAAGAACCTCCAGCGCAACTTCCTCTGGGGCAGTTCAGGCAAAAATCACAAATGGGCCTTGGTTAAATGGGATAAGGTCTGCCTTCCCAAGAACTCAGGTGGCATTGGACTTAGAGACCCAGCTCTAAGCAATACAGTTATGGGTGCCAAACTTTGGTGGCGCTGGCTTGCCTACCCCAACACTCCGTGGGCCTCCTTATGGACAGCTAAATATGCCAATAACAAACCGCTGGAAGACAGAATCAGGATGTCAGAGCTAAGTG
The DNA here is from genome assembly GCA_000404065.3 of Pinus taeda. NCBI lineage: Eukaryota > Viridiplantae > Streptophyta > Pinopsida > Pinales > Pinaceae > Pinus > Pinus taeda. The sequence goes on along the minus strand of APFE030932000.1, from coordinate 82,007 downwards.
CTGGCTCTATTATTTGGAACGCTGCTATACAACACAGACATTTAATCCAGCAGCACTGTTTCTGGGAAATAAAGGATGGACAGACTGCTAGATTTTAGGATGACTCCTGGCAGCAACTCCCAAAGCTCCGGGATCTCATTCAAAATCTCCCGCCTACCCATCCTCAGCTTCACAACTCTGTCACTGTTCACAGCCACTGGAACCCCTCCGCCAACCCAAAAAGCAGACAATGGCAAAAGGCAGACCAGATCTTGGGAGAAGCAGCCAACGAGGACCTCATCCAAGCTCTAGATACCGAACTTCAAAAAAGGCAAATCACCATATACGATGGACCGGATCTGCTGAGATGGGGCTATGAAGAAAAAGGCACCTTTTCTACTAGAGAGGCCTACAACATCATCATCCAGGACAAAACCATCAAGGACAAAATTTGGAATCAAATCTGGGATCCTCATCTTTGGCCCAAAGTTTCTACATTTCTATGGCTTCTATCCCACAACAGGATTCTAACATGGGATAATCTTCGCAAACGAAGTTTCTCTGGACCATCCATTTGTCTCAATTGCCGTCAAGAGGAAGAAACTGCAATCCATCTCCTATTTCATTGCAGCCTAGCTAAGCAACTTTGGGACAAAGCTACCTTCAGATGCCAAAAGGATCACAGAGTCCAGGATGACCTCAAGGCGACTCTCCGCAATTGGCCCCATACTCCCTATCAAAGCAAGCTCCTCAACTCTCTTTGGCAACTTCTTCCTGGGTTCTTACTATGGAATATCTGGAAAGAAAGAAACCGACGTATCTTCAAAGATCAGCATCAATCAATTGATCAACTCTGGCATATCCTCCTCAAATTCCTCAAAGATACGCTCTCCGTCCATAACTGGACAGTTGAGGATCTCCCCTCGACTCCTTCAGAACAATCTATATGGAGCAATTGGCAAATCACCCTTTCGCACCAGACTTCGTCCATGAATACCAATCCCAACCATCAAGAGAAAGACAAAGGCTGGACTCCCCCCCCTCCTAATCTCTTCCAGCTTAATTTCGATGGAGCATCGAAAGGAAACCCAGGGCCTTCTGGATTCGGCGGGGTCTTCCGAGATCACACAGGCACTCTGCATCTCATATACTTAGGCTCTAATGGATGGGATACAAATAATTCGTCTGAACTAGAAGGACTCTGGCAAGGTCTTCTCCAGGCTCAAAAGCACAACCTCTTTCCGCTAAAAATTGAAGGTGATTCACAAATCATTATAAATATGTGCAAAAAACTTTCCCAGGGAACTTCTGTTCACAAAGTCAGTCAAAGCTGGAGAATGGCTCACTGACTGGATCTCATCCAACAATGGCTCATTCAGTATCAGGCCGTCTCCTTCCAGCACACCTTGCGTGAAGGAAATAAACTCGCAGATTTTCTAACAAATGTTGGGGTTGATTCCAATAGAGACGACTTCTCAGGCACCACTCTCACCATTGGCACAGAAGAGCAACTCAGACATTATCTTTAGCTGGTTGAAGAAGACAAACCTCCCTGGCAAGAAATTCCCCCGGATCCAGGTGCTTGCCAAGTGCCGCCACCTCAGCAATCAACGTGCCCAGCACATGGCCATCGGAACGGCAGCTGGACGGAGGGCGATCGCCATAACTGTTCGCAGCTCCCGGAGGATGGCATTCATTGTGCCTCGCCGCCGATCCCTGCACAGGACAACCCACCGTTAATACCTCTTCATTGCTCTGCAGAGGTCGTAATGTCACCTCCTGGCTCGAACTTGGCGTCCACCACTGATAAATTGAGCCGCGCAAAGACAAAATGCAGACATTCTCTGCGAAATTCTCTCCGCCACTCTGCTCCGTCCTCAGCTCAGCTCGTGGTCGACCCTTTGGCCCTCGAGTTTTCTCAGTCGTTTCTTGGCTCCCTGCCGAGTTTATTCAACCAGACGTCCACGGAATCCAATATGCGCACTCGTGGTGTGTCACGCAGAGGCGGTTCTTCTTCCTCCAGGGGTCGAGCTTGTCCCTCCACCTCGCCTCTGGTCATACCCATCTCATCTGCCTCCCCTTCATCTCCGCCGCCCTCTCCCACCAGGCCTGCACCCAACTCTTCCTTTCAGAATTCGCGGTTTACCTTCCGTAGTCGTCTCCACCAACCCATCATCACCTTCACTACGACCATCATGGTTTCAGAGGAAGCCGAGGAGCCTGTTGACCCCATCAGCTCGTCCACCCCCTCCCCTGAAGGTAGCCTTTCGCAGGAAGCTGAAGTTAATCCACCCCCCTCTGCCATGCACATGCAAGAGGACTCCCCGCGGAATGTGGAGGTGTCTGGCACGCCGATTGTCGAAGAGACGGAAATCATTGCCTGTGGTCCTGTTCAGCGAAATTTTGGAATCATGCACTTGCTCACTCAAACGGAAGAAAGCGTCCGTGACGAAGAGGAAGAGTCTCCGCCTGCTGCTCCAATTCCCGCACCCGCCCGACGCTCCGACTCGCAAAGCTCGGGCAAGTAAGTGTGTTTTCGGTCCACATGATCATACATTTTTGCAGGTTTTGGTTCAACACCCTCTCGGCAAGTTCTTCTCATGCTCCGGGTCGCTCTTAATGCTGGGCTGAGGCCGACCTCAAAGCCCATTTTTCTTCAGCTAATATTCACGCTTCTATGTATGGTTGGGAATTTTTGCTGGTTCGCTTCCTCTGCTTGGCTTCCCCAGCAAGCACGAAGCTTTTTTGTAATGTCCACTGTAATGTCTATCATACGCCTGCTGCCTGGTTTCTCTTCTTTTTCTACAGGCACAGTGCTCGTCTTCTGCTCTCGAGTCTCTATGCTAAGGGCCAGGAAACTGGCCCTCTGAGGCGCTGTCCTCACTGTAAATATTTTCCACTTTTTTATTAATAGATTTAGCTCTGATTCAAAAAAAAAAAAAAAAAAAAAAAGAAGTCGAAGATACACTAATAATAATTAATTAACTGTCAAACGCTCTGATACATAGAATTAAATGAAATAGATGTGCAAAATCAATCCTCGTGCAAAGTGCAAATTAATTCTTGACAATATAATCTCCCTTCTTCATCACCAACTAATTACTAACAAACAATTACATATATTCAAAATTACTAACAAACATATGCAAACAACAATACATTCAAAATACTTATTAGAGAAAAAGATATTTATAAACATTTAAAACAATTACATATATTCAAAACTACTAATAGAAATTTGTACACAATAATATATTCAAAATATCTATTAGAGGAAAAGATATATTTCTAAATATTCAAAATAAATCATTTCTCAATTTTTTAAATTATTCAAGATCTATTTTTAAGATATATAGAAAATGTAGATGTGATAAATGTATAAAGAAGCAGGGAATTTAAAGAATTTTTAAACCTAACCACTCATTAAAAAAATTAAAAAACATATTATGTCTTGACTTTGCAAAACAAATTGTAGATAAAATTTCTTTATCAAAATATTCTTGAAGGAAATCAATTATTTCAAACATTTTCAAAGAAATTAATTATTTCAATAGTAAATCAATCATTTTAGACATTTTCAAAGAAACAAATTATTTCAAGAATAATCTTGAGGCTATAAATTATTAAAAATATTTTCCAAGATATTTTTAGTAATATCTAGAATTAAGAATTAATTAGCTGTCAAAAGTTGTGATGCCTAGAATTAAATTAAATATATCTGCAAAAGCAATCCTCCTACATAGTGCAAAGTAATTCTTGATAAAATCATCTCCCTTCCTCATCACCAACTAATTACTAATAGATAATTACATATATTCCAAATATATTCAAAATTACATATATTTAAAATTACTAATAGATAATTACACACAACAATGTATTAAAAAAAATATTAGAGGAAAAAATTTATAAACATTTAAAAGAAATTGTCTCTCAAAAACTTTCATCAAAATGTTATTCAAGATACATTTTTAAGATATATAGAAACTGGAGATGTGATAATTGTTTGGAGGTAGAGATAATGTAAAGATTTTGTAAATCTGGCCACTCGTTAAAAAAATTCAAAAACACATTATTTCTTGACTTTGCCAAATAGAGTATATATTAAAAAAAAAATCATCAAAATATTCTTGAAGAAAATAAATTACTTCAAACATTAGCAAAAAAATAAAATATTTCAATAGTAATCTTGAAATAATTAATTACTAATTAAAACTACTCTTCATGATATATTTAGTATTACCTAGAGGGACACTATTAAGAATTAATTAGTTGTCATACCCGAAATTAAATGAAATAGATGTGCATTATCCTGCAAACTATTGACAAGATTTTCTCCCTTCTTCATCACCAACTAATTATTAACAAAAAATTACATCGACATATAGAAATATAACACAACAACGGTAACATTCACAAACATTACCATCTGAATCCAAACACATACATACACAAACCACTCAATGCATCCAAACACAGACGTACAAACCATTTAAGGCAAGAAACACATGCTAAATTAAAGAAGAAAATGATATGGGCATGCCAAGCAAAGAAAACATAATGTAAATTTCAAAGTATGAAGTTTATATCAAACATATACATAATAATGGTAATATTAAAATGTGACATTATTGCCCTCAAATGGAACCAACCTAGATCCATCTAACTCTGTGCATCCAAAGGGAACAAATTCTTCAAGGTGCAAACCTTTCCTCAAATTCTACACTCCAAAAACAAGGTTTGCACCTTGAGCGATTTGATCCCTGAGTTAGATGGATCTAGGATGGTTCTAATACTATGAAATAATGTTATTTGATCATATGATTTTTTCAATCACGATAATTTTATTTGATATATTCTCCTAATAACAACCCATAGAAATGGAAAAAGTGAGTGCAAATCCTCTACTATTATTCTCTCCTTTTTTTGTAAAATTCAACAAAAAATTCTATTAATAGTCCAAAGAAAAGAATTTTACAACTGATAATCTTTGATGCATGATGGTGACCATGTCAACCATATCCAAAAATTGTTTACATCACAAAACTAAGTTCACTGACAAAACTTCCAGAAAAGCGTCTATGATATTTGAAACTATGAAATTGGGAACCAGACATTCAAGAATAGGATAGTGACAATTTGGTAATAACAAAGCATAGCTAGACACCATGAAAGTAAAAGAGCTAAGGAAAAACACAAAATTCAAGATCAACATGGGAGTTCATTCATCCAGAATGATTACTAGTAGTTCAGGAGAAGAAATTTCACTGGCCATATTGAATAGGGCCACATTAAGAATGCCTTCTCCATTCTGAGGTGCACTGGAGTCTTAATCAGAATAAGAAACTTTGCAACGCCAGGAAAAATTTTAGGGGCTAATATTCGCCAATGGGCTAATTTTCTATACTTTTTCCAAAAATAAGATTCGCTAATTTCCATTTTTTTGTAAAATGATTCGCCCAAATTTTATAGAATGTAATTATTTTACCCTAAAAATCGCCAAAAATTTATATATAGAATATATACAAGTATTATAAATTTCAATGTTTTTACAAAAATATCTCCAAACATTTTATAGATTAAATATTATGGGCTTAGAGTGGGATTCACTAAGGTTTCTAAACTTTAAGATAAATTTTCATCCTTAAAATTTTCCCTGTGCAACACTCAATTTTATTTAGTCGCACAATAATTTTGTCCATATCATACTGAATATTTCTCATGATCCTTTTCATTTCTTCCTGACAAACGAAAAACTTATAATTATCAACTTGTTTGTCACCTAACACCATGTGCATTAGGATATCCATATGTCTGTGCTGATAGAAGGAATGCAGAAAGTAAAGTCGATGCTTCCTCCATTTACCTGGGTCTGGGACCCATTTGGTCTTGCCAACGATCACTTCGGAGTCAGAACGATACATCATATCCCCAAATTCCTTGGCCTCCAAATTTTTGAACTCCCTTCAAACTTTGAAGGGCACAAAATCAAAGAAATTAGCCATAGTGTCCCAACCAAATAGACAACACTTCCTCGAGGATGAGGCCCTTGGTGAGCCTTCCTGACGACTAATTAAATGTTGTCATGACGCCATGGTAACCTGAAACCTCCATACAAACTCCACCAAGAACCTGTGGCATTGACCCTTGAGAACCCTAGAATGGGCAATAGGGAATGACCAAACCACAATTTTCCAACTCTTCTGAGAGAAACCAACTACAACTTGTGCGTATGTTTTTTGTGTAAAAAAAAACATCGTGTAGGTAACAACTACAGGAAATGTTAGAAACATACTGGATAATCCCCCACTTGAACTATAGAAGGGGTAACGAAGTTACACACTGAAGGTTCCAAGAATTTTGAATCAGCAGAGGGGAGAACAAGGACCAACTCAAAGGACAACCCCTTCATCGAGTATGCAGGAAGCACACAAAGAACATTTTTTACCCTTACTCAAAACTAGATCCCTAACAAGACCAACCATGGTGAGCGAACAACACATCGAAGAACAACCCAAAACACTACCATAGGCACAATCCACTACCACACAGTCAAACACCAATACTTGAACCAACATAATTCATCAAGGATTCAATATAATACTACCTGAAATACTTATTATTATTAGCGATTGACAATGAAAACATACCACATGAAGATGGTATGAAAATTTATTAGGATTATCTATTTCCTCAGGGATGTGCATATGAAACCAAAACTGTGACACACCATGAGCGTTACCTCGAACTTTCGGACGAGAAAACTATAATGAAGTTATTCAGGGAGACCAATTGATAGTGTATACTAAACCAAAGTGAGACTGAGTAAGAGTAGAAACCTAAGTAAACCTCATAAGAATAAATGTTGAGTTGTGCCACCCTGAAACCGATTCTGCTATGCACCACCTTTGGACCCCATGCATGCAGTTATATAACGAAACTGTTGAAACCATGCATTCCTCTAGTTCTAAAATAACTTGAGGCCAAACATACACCCCTTGCTAAGTATTTAACCTACCTTTGTAATTCTCATGCCCAAGAAAAACCATGATATGGCGATCATAAATTTCTTTTGATCACCTGTTAGAAGCAATCCAACTTTCCTCCAGTCGCCTACTACTTTACCACTCCATGCTCACATCAATACCTCATGACAAAATGTACTGCATGTTTAATGATCCCATCTATGTTAATGCATGTGTGTTTGACTTACACCCCTTAATACAACTGCTTAACGCTTTCCTCCAGGTTTCCCTTCTGCCAATCCACGCATCAGGGAGAGCGAGCCAAGTGGAGGGCATTACACTCTTCCCAGTGACCACATCCCATTCACCCACCCACATTCCTTGCATGGCAGTCATTGATTTGGTTTTCTAGGGCACCAGAAAACCACCGTATGTTGCCTCTCCAATCACCTTCATCCAGATGTTCATCCTCAACGGGGAAAATTAGACTAGTTCGATTTCTATCTCAGGTTATCCTCTGTTCCAAAGTTTTAATCACTTAATGTTGCATCTTATCTGACCAATATTCCTCCCAAACTAATTCCCCCACACCACTTCCCCGCTTAGCTAGACAATCAGTTGCCTGATTACCTTCCTTTTTAGTATACACAACTACTACATAGTGAAATTTAGTAGAAGTTCCTTGATATTGTGTGATATCACTTGGATGTGCCAACTCGAAATAGATTTTTCAAGAGATTTCCCCATAAGAAGTTTTTGCACCATATTGATCACAATTTGGAAATCTTTGTGGATTTGTAATAAAATAATCCCTTTCTCTATTTCTACTTGGAGACCTTTTTCCAACTCCCATAATTCTGCCATGTTGTTTGTATCTTCTCCACATAAAAAAGTGTAAACATGAACAAGATGTAGCTGATCATCCCCTAATATACCTGAACATCCTGCTTTACCTGGGTTGCCATGCGAAGCCCCATCAAAACTCAACACAAAGAAAGGGAGAGGAGGGAGAGGAAGGAGGCATCCATCCTTTGGCCTCCCATTAAGTGGATTGAGGCAGAGTGGACCAAAGGCCACTTGTAGTTGTAACCTCCGCAAAATGAGTAATTATTCCTTAGTCTGCTACCCCTCTATCATTTTCGGTGGGCTCGATAACACAGTTTCTCATACATTTGATCATATTTGTTCTTTTACCATATGGGCAGGTCTATTGTTCCCCTCAAACACCCTCTGATTTATTTCCTTCCATAAACACCATAAGGATAGCCCAACAATTAACCTCCATTGTTAATACCCATATATGCTTAAAACATGCCTGATGCCTGGAACAACTCAGTTGAATAGAGCATGAAAAACCTAACAAATAGTTTGCGAGTAGAAAAAATAAATAAATAAATGTTTCATGTTCTCTTCTTCTGTTAGGCATAATGAACATCTCGAAGGACCTTCTAATCCATTTCTTTTCAAGCGGTGCCAAGTAAGATCCCTTCCCCATGTAATCAACCAGAGAAAAGTTGATACTTTTGGCCAGAATCCTTTGTGCCAAACTATCCCCCAAATTGGATTGTCCACTTGAATACTCAATTCTTGAAGGTTGGAATATGCCTTAGCTAATGAAAATGTCCCTGATAGCCTTTTACCCTAACACAACACAACATTCTTAATCGAAGTACAAATTCGGTGATCTTGGAGACTTCATTGAAACTCCTCCAAAGGCTAAGAGTTGCTGAAATTCTGCTAATACGTTTGTGTTTTCCATTGTCGCCACCTTGTAACTGAATTCAATTGATTCCAATAATCTGCAAATTTCAACGCACTTTTTGATCGAATCCATTCATTGATTTCACAAAAATTTGTGCACTCAATTAAGGGAGGATTTTGTTGCTAGGATTCTTCCCAAAATAGGGTAGTTTTCCCATCCCTTATCTCCCAAAATGTATGTTGTTTGAATTGGTCCTTGATCCCATAAGCCAATTCCATAATTTTGAACCTTGATAGCGCCTTCTTCATATAGCCTTTCAACGAATGAGTTGAGAGATAAATATTTTCTTTCCCAAACCTGAGTCGAAACCTGGTTACCGCCTTGAACCCATAACCACCAAAACTTCATTGCATAAGCTCTTCCAATCAGGAAGGGATCATTGATGCCCAACCCTCCTTGTTCTTTTGGTAAGCTTAATTTTTCCCATGCTACCAAGGCCCACTTATGTGTTTTGGCTAAACCTTTCCATAAAAAAATCGACCATATGGTTTTAAGGGACTGATATACATTACTAAGGATTGGAATTAATGAGAGTTGGTAACTTTGAAGTGTCTGAAGAATTGTTTTCAGTAGAATGAGGCGACTAGGGAAATTTAAAAACCGGAACACGCAATTATTCATTCTAAGTCATGTTTCCTCTATGACCACCGCCCATGTTGATGTCATGTGATAGTTCCAAACTAACGGGATGCCTAAATATTTAATAGGAAGCATTCCTTTACTATAGGCAATTTCGTTGTAGAGTCGACGTTGCATTAGCTCTGGACAATTGAAAAATAATATCTTCGTTTTCTCATTATTAACCATTTTACCCGAGGTTGACATGAAAATACAAAGAATCCTCTATATCCTTCCTATATCTCACCTAGTAGATAGACCAAATAGGATAACATCATCTACAAAATGGAGATGTCTTATTGGGAGATCCTTCCCATACAATCGAAGCTCGTGCAGATAGTTCAATTCCCCAACTGCTTTTAACATTTTTCCTAAGCCTTCCATCGCTAAGATGAAAAAAAAAGGAGATAGTGGATCACCCTGCCATATTCCTCGAGAAGGGTGGATACTCTGTGAGGGTGAACCGTTTACCAGGAGTGAAAAGAAGGTTGTAGATATGAAAGAACCCACCCATTCCAGTCAAGGATTGTAAAATCCAAATGTTTGTAATACGTTTAGTAGAAAATACCATCTCAACCTATCATAGGCTGTTGACAAATCCAAATTTATAAGCATGCCTAGACGGTGGTACATTTAAGTGAATTTATTACTTCTTGCACCATTATTATTCCATCTGATATCTGTCTACCTTCTATAAACCCAAATTGGGTTGGAGAAATCAAGGATGGTAACAAGGGTTTTATTCGATGTATTATCACTGAAGATATTATTTTATAAATTACATTACATAAGGTTATCAATCTACAACCCTCCAAACTCTCTGAGCTATTTGATTTAGGAACCAGTGTTATAAACATTACATTCAAAGAAGGGAGGATAGTTCTACTCTGTCTAGAGTTTTTTACTACCTCATACACATCTTTGGCTAAAAATATCTAGCACACCTGGTAGAAATATGTAGTAAAGCCATCTGGTCCCAAAGCCTTATTTTTAGGCATACTCTTAACTTCTGCTTCAATTTCAGACAAGGAGACCGGTCTCATTAGTGCTTTCCTTTGTTCATTGCTAATCCTTTTTGGGATGTGTTTAAGAAATGATAAGATAGAAGTCGATGCAGAGGATTTAGTAGAGGTCTCTGTCCATAAGTCTATAAAGTATGTAACCAACTCTCCTTCTATGCTTAGATGTAACAATATCATTTTACCTTCCTTATCTGTGATGGAGAAGATTTGATTATGAAGTCAATGTTGTATCATGGGATTATGAAAGAACTTGGTATTACACTCCCCTTTCTTCAGCCACTAATTTCGTGATTTCTTCTTCCACAATATTTCCTCATGATTCCTCTTATCTTCCAACTTTGCTAAGGTATCAACTTCCTCTATGGCTAACTCCATAGATCTACCTTCCCTTATAATTTTCTGTTGGATCAGTGAAATTCAACTTTCCAACTCTCGCTTATCGTTTATTATATTTCTAAACACTCCCTTATTCCATCTTTTAATGCAGAGCTTCAACTGCTTCAATTTTTGTTGGAACATTCTCATCTTGGTGTGTTCTTCCACTATTATTTCCACCCACCTAGTGATGTAGTTGTTCAACAAAACCTTCCCACTAAAACCAAAAGCTTTAAAAACAAAATGGTCTGTTTCGAGGAGGATCCTTTAGGTCTATTTCTAATCTAACTAGCCAATGATCAGATCCCTAACATGGTAAAATTGAAGCCTCTATGATGAAATCTTTCTGAACAATATCAATCGATACCAAAAAAATTTCCAATTGAGAAGCAATTTGATGAGAGCCCCCCCTACGATTATTCTATGTATAACAACCATTAATTGTGGGGATATTCACCATATGAAGAGGGTCTAGCAATTCATCAAAATACCGTGAGATAGGTTCCAGAATACCGTTTCCACTCTTCTTCTCCTTTGCCAACCTTATGATATTAAAATCACTACCCGTTATCTAAGAAATATTTCCTATGATTTTCTTAGTCACCTGGAGCTATTTTAAGAATAAACTTTTCTCCGCAGTAATGGAGGAACCATATATTACTGAAAGAAATACATTCTCCTCCGTTCCTATGTATAAAAACTTACTTGTTAGAAGTCTAGATGTAGCGAACCATTCCTGAAAGAGAATCCATTGAGGGTTCCACCATACTGAAATCCCTCATGCACTCCTTATAGCTGCCAAGGACGTATGAACACACCCTTTCCAACAAAAAACTGTGACACTTCGCACTTTCTCCTCTACTAATATTCTCATCCCGTACATACAAATATAACTACTAACCCATTTTTTAATACTATCCAATGATGTTTTCTGATCATATGATTGTTTCAATCACAACAATTTTATTTGATATTATAAATAGATGATGAAATATGAAAAATCAAAGTAAGGAAAAGTCTAAATTTGACTTGGTTAACTATTTCATGATGGTGGTAATATCTTTTTATCCAAATTTCCAAATTCCAAAAAAGTTGAGAGAATTTACAAATTTATTTGTAGATTAAACATTATGGAAAGTGGGAGATTTACTTTAAAAGCACAAGATCTCTCTCTCTCTCTCTCTCTCTCTCTCTCTTGTAATTATAGATTGCACATAAGTAGTTTTGTAATAAAATACTATTTTCTAAGTTATTAATAAAAATAATAACATGTTTTTTTTGGGTTGGTTTTCATTTTAATATTGTTAATGATGATTAAAAAGGAAGTTGAAGGTAAAAAGGAGGAATTCATAGTTTTCACAAGGAGTGTTGACTTTGCCTCGTGACTAGAGGCTTAAGTACAACTATTGAACACCTCCATGATTGAGTAAACAAGGTATACATTGTTCACAAAGTATTGTTTATTGTAGAGATTTAGGGGATTCCATGTAGATGTTATCCTTGTATATGAAACTCATTGTCAAAGAATCCCAATTTGGCATAATGCAAATTTGATGTCAGACTTAAGACCAGTAGATCTCAACGACACTCAACAAAACATAATATAAATATATTCTCCCCCTTTTAAATTTTACTTGAATTAATACTATACTACCATCATAAAATTAATTTTTGATGTGAAAAGTTTTAAAAATATTCAATGCCGTCATATGAAAGAATCACAAATAAAAGCTAAAGCTATTATTATTCTTGTAAATCTAAAAACATGAACATGTAGATATGACAATTAAAGCCTTATTGTTCTTCCTTTGAAAAGAAAACACAAAATAAAATAAAATAAAATAATTATAAAACTAAACATATTTTTTCCCATTCTATTTTATTTAAAACATTAATAAAACTAATTTTTCATGCTAAAATGTTTGGAAACGATTTAAAGCCTAGATGGTTGAAAATCACAATTAAAGGCTTATAATTGTTCATATAAATCTAAAAACTCAATCATGAAAATGCCACAATTAGAGAAAGAAGAAAAAGCCTTTAATTTCAAAATCATTCCTAATGAGTCAAAGATGAATATGAAAGCTTATAAACATTGTCAACCTAGAGGATTAAGAAAGAAATTAGAATCCCTGAAATAATTCTAATGAAGAACAAAGATATTAAAAATAAAAGAGTAGCTGAAAATCAAATTTGGTATGTGTGAGCATACTTAAATTCATTAATTCAAAATAAATGATATTTTTAATGCCTTAGTAGGTGAGGTAACAAACATATCAAAAATAAAAAAGTAGGGAAACTCAAAATAGGTTTGTGTTAGCATACCTAAATTCATTAATTCAAAATGAGTGATTTTTTTTATACTCAAGAAAGTGATTCCTCTCTAAGAGCTCTTCCTCGCCTCAATCAAACGTATATATACAAAAAAAAAAAAAAAACACAGAAAAATCTATTAATTAAGGAGGATGCATCCATTTTGACTTGCAATATACCTAAAACTCTCAAAAACTAGTCAAATGAAAAGAGCCATGGCTTTTGAAATGAACCCCATCTCTTGACAATTCTCTATATTTTCCTACTACATTCTAAATTTCTAACGTAAGAGTAAAGCCCTACATCAATCAATAAATAAACAAATGAAACATTTCTCCATGTATTTTCATTGTACCCTACTCATTAATGATTCTCTGTATTTTTTTCCTCCAATAATACTACATTCTAACTTCAACATAAAAAGTATATAATGAATAATAATATATTTACATTTGATTCAATGCTAATGCATTAAGGATTGTAACTTTTAGGCCAGTATTTCACATTCAAACCCTTTAGCCAATATTTCCCCAAGCGAATAACCAATGATAACCACACAATCTTCCTCGTCAGTGGCTCAAGGCCTCACACACATGCTCTTCACCCTAAGCAAAAAAACAAATAATAAAGTGCTTTTCAACTTCCTTTATGTGGAAAGAGGCCTCACAAACATGCTCTTCACCCTAAGCAAAAAAACAAATAATAAAGTGCTTTTTCAACTTCCTTTATGTGGAAAGAAATATTTCCTTTGTATGACATGATATTGAAACACACAGTACACCTTAAAAACATATGGAAAATGTATAGGAAAAAAAACTAATCAATCTCTACCATAACAATAATGGATATTGGAAAACCATAACAATAATAAATATTGGAAAAGCTTCTAAAAATTATCTAACAAAAATTAACAAAAATCATTCATTTAATAATACAAATTTAATAATAATAATAATAATTTTTTTATGAGTTTTATGAATTTCTCCCTACAGCAAAATGAAAAAAAACAATTGAATCACATCTTTTACATTAATTCCCACCGCACTAAAAAAATACGTATACATATAAATACTAAATTATAATACGTATTTATTAATATTTATAAAAATTAAAATTAAATAACACTTTTTACCGACTATTAAATTTTTATCAATTAAAAAGCAACCAAGCAAAATAGTATTATAAAATTAAAAATTCTTAAAATATTGTTATGAGTTTATTATTTTTAAAAGAATCGATGAGCAAAATTGAAAACAACGATCAATCACACTTTCTGCGTCATTCCCAGAAAATCATTTAAAAAAAATATATTAGAAGCCTCACATAAACATTATAATATAAAATAGATTGGAAATGAATTATTTTTAAAATTATTAAATATAATTATATAATATATGTTAATATAAATTGAATAATTTTAAAAGATAATTTAATTAATTGTTGTTAATAGTATTTAAATAATTTTATGTATATTTTTACATAGTAAATAGTTTTGGGATAAAAATTGTATTTAAAAATTTAGTTATTATTTATTTATTATTAAAAAATATAAAAGTTTTGAGATGATGTAAATGGGTGTTATTATTAGAATAGGGAAGAAATTAGTATTTGTTTAATATTTATAAGTTTCTTTAATATTTTAAAGAGACTGAATTCCAAGTTTGATGAAAACAAAGTTTGAATATATTCTAACGTGTTACAGCTTCAGTGGGCCTAATGGTTAAGAGCATGTGTTTCCTCCTAAGAGGTCACAGGTTCAAAACCAGAGGGGGATAGAGTATGTATGCCTTCGTAGACTTAGCAGTCAAATCGCTCCGCAGAGGTGGGTCCCTTATCCCACAAACAAGGGGGTTCTCATACACCAATTTAGTGTTTGGCTTCGGTGTGACCTTAAAAATAGATATTATTATTATAAAAAAGCAATACATTAATTTAATGTGTTTTTTTTAATAATTATAAATCAAAATTTTAACTGTGATTTATTTTTATTATAAAAAAGCAATACATTAATTTAATGTGTTTTTTTTAATAATTATAAATCAAAATTTTAACTGTGATTTTTTTAAGAAAGGAGAAAAGTTTTAGTCTGTGTATTACTCTATAAAATGGATAAAAAAATATTCTATTTACGTAAGTGTGTTTAAAATATGAGCTATAATAATATGTAATTTCCTCATTCTTTTTATTCTCCTCAAAACACTTATGCACGTCATTTTAAAATTTTCATGTTCTTAATGATGGGTGATGGGTGTAGTATTCACTAAAACCTGAGATAAACTAAGGGTCTCATACACCAATTTAGTGTTTGGCTTTGGTGTGACCTTAAAAATAGATATTATTATTATAAAAAAGCAATACATTAATTTAATGTGTTTTTTTTAATAATTATAAATCAAAATTTTAACTGTGATTTTTTTAAGAAAGGAGAAAAGTTTTAGTCTGTGTATTACTTTATAAAATGGATAAAAAAATATTCTATTTACGTAAGTGTGTTTAAAATATGAGCTATAATAATATGTAATTTCCTCATTCTTTTTATTCTCCTCAAAACACTTATGCACGTCATTTTAAAATTTTCATGTTCTTAATGATGGGTGATGGGTGTAGTATTCACTAAAACCTGAGATAAACTAAAGTAGTAATTATATATTTTTTCACAAAATTAATCTTACAATATCAT
>APFE030932000.1:0-65493 GCA_000404065.3 Pinus taeda | reverse complement strand
GTTGAGCTATCCATGCTTATTAAGTAATAATATATATAAAATATTTTCTATTTCAATTTAATATGTTACAATTTTCTTAACAAATTAAAAACTCAAACATTATTATTCCTTCCATTGATATGCCTATATACCCTAAAACTTGGTTATATGGAAAACATGCAACAAAACTCATAAAGATAAATCAATTATGAAATTCCATAAAATAACTCAACTATGAAATTCCTTCTTAATTGCTTCCATTGAGATGTTTATGCACCCTAAAACTTGTTTACATAGAAACCATTGCAACAAAACTTATAAAGATAAATCAATTATGAAATTCCATAAGATAATTGAACTATGAAATTCCATATCCCAACTATGCATAAATAACCAATACAATTAGATATTATCTTCAGTGTCCATTAAGTGTTTTAAAAAATAGATTTTCTTTTTGGTGTGGGTCATTATATTAAGTGGTAGTTTTAGTCCATTCATAATACACATCAAATTATCTATTTTATAGCACATTTTAATTATTAAAATTAGTTAAACATCAAATTATTTACTTTATGATGCATCTCAATTATTAAAATTTAAAAAAAAAACCACAAAACTGACTAAATTATAATTTTATATTAAATTCTTAGCGGATGGGATTATATATATATATATATATATAAACATGGAACATTATTCTTACCCATGGAGATTTACCTGCATTTTAAATTCTTAATATGTAAATATACTTTGTTACAATACCATAGCTTATGAATACCACATGCCGAAAAAACCATACTTCATTTTATATGACACATGTTCATATGGTATTGTTTTTTAATTAAAAAGGCAAAAGAGCCCCATCTATTTTGGAAACAAATATAGACATTGGATTTGTGTATACTATTAAGAATATTCCATAAGATTAAATCCCTAACATCCACCTAACAATTAAATTCTAAAAGTCTTATTTCAAAATATATATGTGTATTGTGCATAGACATAGGCATGATAAATTTTTATACTGGTTTAATGGTTGTTTTTGTTCTTTTATGGGCAACTGTTTTGTTCAACTTTGATGAAAAATTTCATAGAATGTTAAGTTTAGATGATTAAAATACGTTATGGAATAATGTGAAGGTATGTTTTAATCATTACTGACTCCAGACGTATTCGGGTGTGCGCGCATGATTGGAAAGTGTAATCCCACGATCCTTTGGGTATTAAACAAAATTCACAACTCTCCATTTGTCATCGCACATGAAAAAGATGGCGCAGCTTTTCCACAGGGCCAAACATATTCACCGTTATCGTATGATGTATTAGACTAAGACTTAAAGTGATGTCCCAGTTTTAAAATATATTTATGTTTGTAGTTTAAATCTTTTAGCTTTTGCAAATTTTTTCATCAGTTTTATTTAATAAAAAAATGGTTAGAATGGTAAGTTTTAGATATTTAATCACATTTTTAATAACGAAACATTACGTTCTAACCAAAAAAGGTATACAACTTCAACCAACCAAAGCAATGAGTCACCAATCGCTTGATATGGCCGGGTCCGCTATCAGTTCTTGTTTGATTCTCTAAGTCTGACAACTCAGCGTCAGGCTGAGGCTGCCGGTTGACATTGTCGTCAGGACACGTCACATCACCAAGAGACAATCAGGCAAGAATAAATACAAATACAAATACAGTGTTTGGTGAAATCGGATTCTGAAAGGGAGCAGAAGCGGAAAGCGATCATGGAAATTACTACATAAAGACTTGCCAACGACCCCAAACACAACCAGAGCCGCTTAAGTTTACACAAGAAGACAAGACTCGAATGGAAAGACTACTGCAAGCACATTGCCCATCCGTTCCATTTCGTCATGGTTGTAGTTTGACGATTATAAACCATAGAGACATACAGCGTATGTATCTGAATTGTCGTAGTTTAACAATTATATTTTTTATATTTTTTTTCCTGAAAGTTATGGAAATTCGGGTTATATTTTGAAAAAATACGGCAGAGATTTTTGTGATATTCTGGTTATATTTTGAAAAAACACGGCGGAGATTTTTGTGAATCCAAATAAAGCTGTTAAAATTCATAATTTTAGGTGTTCTAAAAGTTTCATTATCAAAAACATGATTCAAACAATGGCTCTACAAGATTTTTTGAAATTTTTTTGCGCAGATTCCGGCCACTTTTCACTGTCCAAGCAATTCCTCCGCCTCCATAGACTACTCTGTTCGAATTTGGGCTAAGTATGGGGGGAATTCAACATAGACTCTACACTGGGTAATTCGACCACCTCGGCTTTGCTACTCAAAAACTTATTATTGCCATGCAAACTAAATAGAAAGAGTTGACACGACGTTTTGATTAGACCGTTTAAAATTAATACGACAACTTCTTATACTAGATTGAAATTGTAGCAATAACAATGACCATGACTTAGCTTGACCTGGATAATGCAAAAATTGAAAAAGGATGGTGGGGAAGGTGGGTAATTATGATTATATGATGGCAGGTTCCTAGAAGTTGATGAATGAATCGTGTCAGGGGTATTACGGGAGAGTTTTAGCCCAAATTCTAACTAACGAAAGGAATTATTACTAATTATTACGGATAAGATGACTAACATGCGCGACTCCTTGACCACAAGCAGTTGCGGAGGCACTCGACTGACACTAAAAAAAGGACTAGCAGAAATTTATTCGTAACCGACTAGACTGAAACAACCGACGAGACTAAAATAATCGATGCAACTAAAATAACTGACTAACTCTACCTAGATCTAACTATGATCCCCTTCCAGAGGTCATTTTTTTTTTATGTAGAAGCGGTTGTGTCATGGAAGGGCTTCAGACGTGCACCATTAACCTAACCAGACAATAAGACTTCATCCGGTTGTGCTAACTTGAAAACTCTCAATTCCTTTACTTTTGCAACAATGGATGGTCCTAACCAATGCATTCTTAACTTTCCAGGATGTTTTAAGAACTTATTGTCATATAGGAGGACTTGATCCCCAACTACAAAGGATTTCTGCTTTATGTGTCGGTCGTGCCATGCTTTCCGCCTCTCCTTCTCAACTGTTTAGTGCAAACTAGCTAGGAATCTGGCTTCATCCAATTCCTAGAGTTCATCCAATAGTTTTGTAATTGATTAATCTTTTGTCATGTGTGTAGCCCATGCAATGAAGAGGTTGGGAATGATAAATTTGGCGACTACTATGGCTTCTCATCCATAAACAAGCTGGAAGGGTGTATACTTGTGCAAGCGCTTGAAATTTGTACGAAAAGCCCATATTGTGGTCGACACTCGTTCATGCCATTCATCCCAGTTAACAGAGCATATCTTGGTGAGGCCCATCTCTAGGATTTTGTTGAAAGCTTCCACTGTGCCATTTTCTTGAGGGTGGTATGGGCTACTCTTATGGTGCTAGATCATAAAGTTCTGCAGCAATGAAGCAACTGTCTCATTAATGAAGTGGGTCCCTTGCTCGCTTGTGAGGCTCCGAGGGCACCCAAACCGAGTGATAATATTTTCGAAGATGAACTTGGCGGCAGTGTCTGCAGTGCAATTTTTAATTGGCGCAACTTCAACCCATCTAGTAAGGTAATCTGTGGCAGAAATAATGTACTTGACATGGAAGTGACACACTAGAGGATTAATAGGTCCCACAAAATTGACTGCCCACTTCTCAAATGCTTGCAGTGCCCATATTGGTTGTAAGGTAAGCTCATCCCGATGCAATGGATTCCCCACTCGTTGGTAAATGTCGCATTTCTGAGCGTATTCCTTCACATCTCTGAAAAGTGTAGGAAACTAGAGTCCTGCCTTAACACTTTCCTCGCGGTGGCCTTCCCACCCATATGTCCACCCACAACTCCCGAATAGAATTCCCACAATACATCCTGTTTCTCATGATCAAGAACACACCTTCGTAATATCTGGTCAAGGCCCATCTTGTATAACTAACCGGCAATCAACTGGTAGTCTACAGCTCGAACCACCATGTGCCTCCTTTGTGTTGTTGTGTACTCCTCTGGGCATTTACCTATGGCTAAGAATAATGCAATGTCCTCCAAGTAGTCTGGTATGGCCTCAACACGAAATAGGACAACATCTGGCAATTGATCATCTACTGATCCCCCAGCTTCACCCGACTCTAACTGGGAAAAATGATCAGGGCTCATGTTCAACCTTCCTAGCTTGACAATTACTTCGAATGTGAAATCTTGGAATAGAAAAATCCATCTACAAATCCTTCCTTTGAGTACAGACTTGTTCACTAAGTACTTCAGGGCAAAATGATCAATAAAGAACTTGAATGAGCCCCCCATAAGATAGTGTTAGAATTTGTATAGCGAGTACACCATCACAAGTGCTTCACACTCATTCGTGGTATAATTCCTTTCTGTCGTGGACAATTTTCTGCTAGCAAAGTAGATTGGGTGATCAAGGTTGCAATCTTCGGGTTGAGCTAAAGCAACTCCCAAGGCAATTCCTGATGTGTCAATATGGACATAAAATTTCTCGTTCCAATCAGGATAGACCAAGATTGGTGCACTTGCCAATTTTTCCATCTACAAATTGAAAGCAACTTCACATTCATTGGACCATGCAAACCATTCAGATTTCTTCAATAGATTTTCCAATGGTGAAGTGATCAAGGCGTAGTTGTGGATGAATCTACTGTAATATCTAGTATGGCCAAGGGTGGATCTCAATTGATTAACACTTGTCAATGTAGGCATATTCAGGGTTATTGAAACTTTAGTGGGACTACAAACTATATGGCCTAGAAATGTTCCAAAAGAGATGGTGAATATTCTCTTCTGTAAGTTTAAAGAGATCTGCAGCTGTCTACAATGGTCAAACATCACTCAGAGCAAACCTGAGTTTCCCTTTAGCAAACTGTAGACAGTCCAATCATCCATGTAAACCTCCACAATCCTGTGAATGTAATCCTACAATGCAACAATCACAATCCTCGAGAACACTATCGGTGCATTCTTGAGTCCAAAACGCATGATGTGGTAAGCATAGGATCCCCATTCAATTGTGAATGTGGTTTTATTCTTATCCTCTTTTGCAATACGAACTTGGTGGTAATCAGAGAACCCGTCCGTAAAAGAATAGGCTTCATTTTCTGCCACATTGTCCAAAAACTTATCATTGAAAGGGGTGAGGAAAGGGTCATGAACACAAGGAGTGTTCAGACTTAGGTAATCCACATAGACCCAAATTTCTTCAGAGTAATTTTTTTTTGTATAACAATTGCACAGACCCACTCTACCTCGTCAACTAGGAAGATAAGACCTGCTACCAACATTTTTCCTATTTCCTTCTTCACCTTCTCTTTAACTCTCAAGTTCAGTCTATATGGTTGATGTTTCACTGACTTTGCATCAATTTTAAGCACAATATTCATCTCCCCTAGCTCCCCCCCTTAATCCCCTTAAGCTCTGCAATAGACGAAGGGAACATGGCTTCGTATTCCCTTAGGAGATCGAAGATTTCCTTAGTACTATGGTCATCCCAATAATCTCCAATCAAAGTTAATTTCGGCTTCTCGTCAGTACCAATATTGTGCTTCTGCTACTTCAAAGGTAGTAGTTGTGGACTAGCGGTTATAGGTCCATCGTTAACACTTTGCTCCCCTTTAGATTCCTTAAATGTCAAATGTCGTAGTTCCTCTAAATCGTCCCCATCAGGTTCCAGGTATATCTTTCCACAGGCCACTACTTCATGGAATCCCGACTCATGTATGTGATCCAAGGCATTCTGATCTAGGTAGCCCTTAGCTAGTTGTCCCACTGAGAACAAGATCATTTTGACAACTTGTAGAGTAGTTGTTATCCTCTCATCGTCGTCAGTGAAGGAAAAATTGTTGATAAACAGAGCTTCCATACAATCACATTCACTTTTTTGTCTTCTTATTTCTTCCTTCATGTACCATGCCCGCAGAAATGTCCCCAAAGTATGGACAAAACTATGCACCCACTAGTTTTCCAGAATTCCTTCTCTGATCCATATGGTCTTATAGTCCAGTAGATGTTTTTGAGGGTCAATATTACCTCGATACTTGGTGACATTGGGCCAGTGGTCCTCCAAATACCCAAACCTAGTCACCAATGTTTTCTTAACCTCTCACCACTCTCTAAGATGTTGCAATGAGAGCCCCACCACCTTGTTGGCGTTGCTTGGAGGGCGACATCCAAAAATGATACTTTTTGTAATTTTGGGATGGTTGAATCAACTTCATTAATAAAATTAGTAACAGAGCCCATGCCATTAAAAATAGGAAATTATTGTACCTCGGTACTAATGTAGTGGATACGGTGGATCGCGATGTAGTGCCTAGTGTTGATCTCGTGTCTACTCTACTTCCATTCATCCCATGCAACCTCAGATCCAATTTCAGAGCTCTGAACACTTCTCCATCTTATTGATCCTCCTACTATAGGATTAATATAGTCTTCCCTTCTTCCCACTATTAGCCAGTATAACTGGTTCAATAATTCAGGTTCTTCTCTGTGATCTACTGGCTTTGTGAAACTTGGCCCTTGATATGGATCTAGGGGCTAGATCACCCTAACTCCTATAGAATTTCCCACTGTAGATCACCTGATAATGCAATATACTAAAGAAAAATACTTGATCTACTTCTACAAACAAACTTGTAGAAGCTTAATCGATTTTGAGCAAAATCAAATAGAACACATATAATAGAGAATGAGAAATCAATCACACATGAACACAGAAGAATACTCTGGGGAAAGCCTCAGCTAAAAACCCCGATCTCTTTATTATCATACAAGTGGAATTATGAATGGATTACACAAAGCTTTAGCTCACAAGCTATATAACTCTCAGTGCAATCCCTCAATGTTGCTCATAGACTGAATAGACACAACATATGCGTTCCTTCAGTTCTCCAAGCTTCCTATTTCCTTGCACAGTTTCTCCTGGGTCCTCTGGTTGCCACCTGTGTGAATTCACCTCTCGCACAACTCACCAACCTCTGAAATAACTGTGCAATCCTGAAGGAGATAATTCCTTTTACATGGATGAGTTTCCTATATAGGAAAATTCCTCCAACTAATAGTACACTATCCCTTCCTTTGATCTCAACTGGATCTCTGACTGAACTGACATGCATGAGTTATTTATGAGAGAATATTCAGTTATCTAAAGTACACTAGTTACATGCATGCATGCATTAACTAACTGAACTTACAATCAGTTCCAAAAATTGTTGGAACTAATCTAACTGGACTTAACTCAGTTAACTGAGCTAACTAATTACAACTCAAAGTACAACTCATCCCGATCTCCTTAATCAAGGGATAACTTCCTCAATCAAAGGGGAAACTGTTGCATGTCTTCACATAGACTTCATGTTTGATTTTCTACAACTAATTAACTCAAGATGAATTAATTAATTATTTTTCAAACAGCTGCTAAGATCAAATTTTAATTTTAATTCTCAATTTTAGTTCAGGGACTAACTAAAATTGGAATGTATCCTAAAATTCTATTTATAGAAATGCTATTTTTAGCATTTCTATTTTATCATTCCCTGTTTCTATTTCCAACACTGGTACCTGAAATTCTATTTATAAAAATGCTATTTATAACATTTCTATTTTTAGCATTTCTTGTTGCTATTTTCAACACCCCCTCTCAATAAGAAAGGCATTCAACTCGACCTCGATCCTGAACCTTTGGAATGTTCTGCATGCAAGACTTCTCCCTAGTGTTGTTGCTCCAGCAACTCTAGAAACAAAAAAATATCCAACTTGAATCCGAATGATGACTCTGTCATCAATGTCTCTGACTGTTATTGCCTCTGTCGACTGAAAAACTCTACACCTCCGTGCTCTTCAGTATCTAATTTCTCTAGCCTCTGTCACTTTGATCTCTAACTGCATCAATCACACTGATTCCTCCTGCTACTGGTCCTATCTCCCAACACTGGATCCGCACTGCACCTCCTTTCATCATGTTGCATCGTGTTGCCCATTGTTGCACTGCAACTCAGTTACTAAGAAGTAAGTAATTGACCTCCTTGTTGAGCTAGAAACATCCTCTAATGCTGAAGCTTCCTCTGCCACTCCATCCACATTTTTCTCTACCCACTTAGCCAGTCCTGCTACTCCTCGTCGAGGCTCCTGTAGCAAGGTCTAATCAAAGAGGTTGGGTACCTCAAAGATCCTACCCCTATTTCAGCGTTCTTGGCATTGTCACTCCACATCGCCCCACCTCCTACCTAGAGGTATGGATGCATGTGATCCCTCTGCCCACTTGGCTTGAACTTTCCCCCTACTAGAGGTCTCTGCATGAGTGGATGCCTCCACTCGATCTCCTCTCGGCTTCTCTAGTTGTGGTTGCTCCACAACCTCCTGAAGCTGCTTCACCAATTGTGGCTCCTCCACAATTGTCTGTGACTTCTTCTAGTGCTGCATGTTGAGAGGTAATGTACTCTCCCTCTCAACCACCAACTCTCCAATGGTTTCCTTGCTCCTCAAGGCTTTGCATGCATCTTGAACTTCAAGAGCATACATGTTCTTGACTCATGAACCAATCTCCTTCACCTGTATCGTGGTGATGTGTCTAAGGAAAACCTTTCCCTTACTAAAGACTACATCATAGCCTTTGTCTTCCAGCGTCGCGATGGATACCAAGTTCCTCTTCAGTCCTGGCACATACTTCACATCTGTCAAGGTAATGCGAGCTCCATGCTCCCTCTGAAAAAAAATCATGCCCACAATTGAAACACTATACTTTTCATCATTACCCATCGCTATGAGTATCTGAAGGTCTTTCTCCTCCAAGGTACTAAAGAAACTCTTATCGTCGATCATGTGGAATGAAGCTCCAGTGTCAAGAAACCAAGCACAACCCATCATCGAAGAAACCATGCATGCAATGAGGGTAAAATCCAATTCGAACTGAGAGGCCAATGCGTCACCTTCAGATCCTTCCTTGGATCCCATCTTGGATTTCTTCAATGAACAATTTGTTGCATAATGGCCCACCTCATGACAATGAAAGCATCTCACTTTGATTTGTCAATCGTCTTCCCACCATGGGAAGAACTGGATTTGGAATGGGATGCCTTCCCTTTCCCTTTCCTTGCCTTAATCGCTAAAGCTAGATTTTCTTTATCATCTTGCTTTGATGAAGATCCATCTCTGGTGCTTCTTCTTATCTCTTCTTGCATAAGATCTGACCAAAGTTGTTCTCAATCTAGCAAGTTCTCTCTTCCATTTACCGAGTCTTGGTAGCTATGCTAGCTCTTAGGAAGACCAAGGAGAGCAAGACTCACCATGTCATCATCGGCTGTCGTGATCCCTATACTTCCAAGCTCATCCCTGCAGGTGGTGAGCTTGTTCAGATATGTAGAGATTGTGTCTCCCTTTTCACACTTGATTTTCTGAAGCTTGTCTTTCAGTGCCAACTTCCTCTGATCACTGTTGTTTTTATATAGATCCTTCAATGTTTTCCACATTGAAAATGGTGTCTTCTTCCCATGGAGACTCGAGACAATGTGGTCTCGAACTCCCTCCAGAAGAATCCTCCTCGCTCTAGCCACAAATTTCTTCCATTCCACAAATTCTTAGGCATTAGCAGCTACTAGCTTGGGGACTTCTTTATCAATGAAGTCCTTCAAACTGTTGTCCTCTAATACCACTTCCATGCGATCCTTCCAGGCTATATAATTCGAGCTTCCATCTAGGGCATACTCGAGTCTCAAACCGTTGAAAGCCATTGGTGAAATTTGAGATGTGATAAGAATTCGATTTCTATAATCAGGAACTTCAAACTTCGAACTTCTCCCTTCTTTGTCTACTGCTCTTTGCTTTGATCACCTTTGCTCTGATACCATGTATAATTTCCCATTGTAGATCACCTGATAATGCAATATACTAAAGCAAAATACTTGATCTACTTCTACAAACAAGCTTGCAGAAGCTTAATCGATTTTGAGCAAGATCAAATAGAACACATATAATAGAGAATGAGAAATCAATCACACATGAGCATAGAAGAATACTCTGGGGAAAGCCTCAGCTAAAAACCTAGATCTCTTTATTATCATATAAGTGGAAATATGTCTGGATTACATAAAGCTTTAGCTCACAAGCTATCCAGTTCTCAGTACAATCCCTCAATGCTACTCATAGACTGAATAAACATAACATATGCCTTCCTTCAGTCCTCCAAGCCTCCTATTTCCTTATGCAGTTTCTCCTAGGTCCTCTGGCTGCCACTTGTGTGAATTCACCTCTCACACAACTCACCAACATTTGAAATAATTGCGCAATCCTGAAGGAGATAATTCTTTCTACATGGATGAGTTTCCTATATAGGAAAATTCCTCCAACTAATAGTACACTGTCCCTTCCTCTGATCTCAACTAGGTCTCTAACTGAACTGACATGCATGAGTTATTTATGAGAGAATATTCAATTATCTGAAGTACACTAGTTACATGCATGCATGCACTAACTAATTGAACTCACAATCAGTTCCACAAAATGTTGGAACTAATCTAACTAGACTTAACTCAGTTCACTGAGCTAACTAATTACAACTCAAAGTACAACTCATCCTGATCTCCTTAACCAAGAGATATCTTCCTCAATCAAAGGGGAAACTGTTGCATGTCTTCACATAGACTTCATGTTTGATTTTATACAACTAATTAACTCAATATGAATCAATTAATTATTTTTCAAACAGCTGCTCAGATCAAATTCGAATTTTAATTCTCAATTTTAGTTTGGGGACTAACTAAAATTGGAATGTATCCCGAAATGCTATTTATAGCAATGTTATTTTTAGCATTTCTATTTTATCATTCCTTGTTTCTATTTCCAACACTGGTACCTAAAATGTTATTTATAGTAATGTTATTTATAACATTTCTATTTTTAGCATTTCTTGTTGCTATTTTCAACAACTCCCTCCACCTCAAAGGTCATCGTCTCCTTCTTAAGATTAATCACTACATAATTTTCAAAGCCCTAGTCTGTTCCTAGCAATCCTAGATAGAGGTCTTTATTCCCATAATATCTATTACTTCAAATTCAACATAAGTCTTTACCCCTACTATCTTGACCTATACATCCTCTATATGTCCAATGGGGAGTATACAATACTAGTTTGCCATGCGCAACTGAATTGGAGAGAATGCCAACTTAGGCCTTCCCAAGGATTTCTAGGTTTTCCTCGACAAAATATTCACATCTGAGCCCAAGTATAGCATTGTATCGTTGATTTGAAAGCTTGCAATATGTGCATCAATCTGGAACTCCCTTCGTGTTCTATTCTTGTTCCTACGCACTCGTTTGGAGTGTCTTTTAGGTAGATTAGTAGAAATGAGTCCTTCCCTGACCACCCCATCTTTAATGACAACTCTAAGATTTTCCTGCAACTGTCCGAGCATGTTTCCATCGTTCACAATTTGGAGAAATAACTTAAACCATTCATCTATAGGTTGGGAGTTATTTTGCAAGAGGTTTGGGCTTTTGGCGTTTAAAGGCTCTGGTTTTTCTCCTTGGAGCTCAATAGTCAGAGCTAAGTTGTTAAAAATTTCCACGACCTCTTGTGATACTGGTTGGAGTCATATGAGCGCTTTGGTGAGGCCAACTTTATAATTCTTGGTTGTTCAGCGGCTCCCATGTTAGCTCCAGTCTAATTCTCTCCCTGGGTGACTATATTAATGTTTGAAAGGAGCATTGTCTAGGGTTCCCTTGGTTTGACATTAATTAAATTTGCTCCTCATTGGCGGTTTCACTATTCCCATCTGCCAATTAGCTCTGGACAATATTCCATTGTGTGTGTTGACCCTGCACTGAGAGCACCAAGGTCTTCAAGGCAACGTACAATCTCTTGCAACATGCCCTTCTTGATCATAATTGTTACACTGGATCAGACCTCTACCTCCTGGGCTTCCCCCCTTTATTCCTCCACCTCCTCATCCTAGAGGAGCTTCATTGATCCTGTAAGAAGAATAGTCTAGCCGGTCAGCTAAGGCATCTAATTCCTTACACTAATCAGTGTGGTGAGTAGGCGATCTATAGAACTCATAGAAAACATTGTTTGGGACATTTGAATAATTTTGTAAAAGGGGACAGAGGTGAGGGAGATGGCCATAGGTCTTGCAAATTTCACATTATTTTGTTGGAATTGCATCCTATTGATTAGGAAAGGCATGGAACTGCATGTGACTTGCATATAACCCTTGTGTACCAACCTATGCAACTCTAGGGGCAGGTAAAGATGTAGAGGGCCTTGCCGATATAGAGGGAGTGTTCGGGCCTCCCAGTCGTGGGCAATCTGTGGCATGATGCCTTTCGACATAGAAGTTGGTACACCATATGTACAATTACAATGTTCGCATGGGCTGCATGTCCCTTAAATTCTCTGTTAGATCAACGATCTGATGCTTCAATCTTATGAGAGTAGGATCGTGGGAGACCATTCCTCCTTGATGTTCATGTGGTTATCCTGCCATGGCCTCGATCCGTGTCACCTATTCTAGGGAGTCTTGCAAAGTATCAATATTATGTTGAGTCAACAAGGTGTGGGTGAGTGGTAGTAGCGTCTTGATAAACCAATCCCGCCGATGGTTGGGGTCAATAGGGTAGCTCAGCTGCTAATGGCATCCTTAAATATTTGCATCATCTCCCATGCAGTTTCACCCTCCCTCTGCTTAATTTCCCATAGTTCTGATAGCCCTTGCTGGTTAGTCTGAGGAACTTTAAACTCTTTTACAAACTCCTACCAGACCTCATCTATCGTCAAATTCTGTTGTAGTGCGGACCACTTGATGAACCATCTTAGGGCTCTGTCCTAAAGAGTGGTCTAGAATTCAATAAGATTTGTGGCATCTAGAGTTTGGTGAGTTCTCCAGATGGCCTCACATAGATACCAATGTTGTTGAAAATCTTCATTCCCTTTTCTAGAGAATTCAGGATATCTAGTAAAGGATATTGCCATGTTACCATCCATACACGGTTGAAATGACGGAACAAGTACAAATCCTTGGGACCCCGGTTGTGACGATCCTTGGGAACCCAAATTACAATTACTATTTCTACCAATAGAGGGACTAACCTTGTAGGAAGTGTGTACAATGTAGACTTTAATAAATTTAACTAGTGTAGACAAAAATTGACCAAGGTTGTTATAAAGTACTAGTGGAATGTTGGGGGAGGTTCTACCTGAGCTTCTAGGCAACAAATTTCTACTCGTGGGAGACACATCATTCTCAAAATATAATCTTCTCATAGTGAAGTGCATGTCATCATTTGGGATTTACTCAAGGCCTCTATGGTCTGATCTATTTGGTGTTCCCATTTTTTTTTTTTCTAGTTAAGACTACCTAAGTACCCACAGGGGATTTGAACCGGTGATCTATCACAAGGAGTGCCTTAACAGCGCACCCTTTCACCGTCAATCCAAAGCCCCGTGGGACTGGTGTTCCCATCTTTGCTGGCAGGGGAAAATATCTATTTCTTCTCTGAACCTTTGTCACTGTGACAACATTTTCCTCTCCTATTGGACCAGATCTCACTCTAGTGTCATACCCATCGTTCCAAAATCTCAACATACTTCTTTCTCCTTCTTGCACCCTCAGACTGCTCAAAATTGCTCCTGCTTGGTGTAATTTCTTTTGCCATCTATGAATTTCCCGCAGAGGTTTCTCCCACCATTCTTCAGCTATATGTGCCCTCCTTTTTGCTCTCGGATATATAGCCTTTGGGAAATCATCTGCATCCATTTCTCCAATACTTTCATAGCTTCCATCCAGGTAGCATTCCCCTGCTTTAGGCCCTTCCCCCAGTACCAGAGCTTTAAGCTGCCATAGGTGGCTTTTGGAACACCAACAAGTTTTCTTCTACCATTAGAATTTTAATCCGCAATGAGATTTCCTTCAACAGTCTCCCTCGCAACTCTTATTTGAACACAACCTTAGCCTTAAAGAAGGACCAGTGGCCCTCTTTGGCAAACTTGATAATGTACCCCTCTAGAGTGGTCCACCCCTAGAAGTCGATAGCCTGCATTAGATCTATGTCAAATCGATGTAATTCAACAAGATCTACTTGAGTCTAGGTACGAGGAGATCGAATCTGACCACTGGTGTATTTTTTTATGTGCAACCTTCAGAACCAATTATAGATCTCCTCTGGGAACTTGCACTAGAAGATCTCATATTGATCGCTTGTAGGTTCCGCATACAAAATTCCTTCCTTCAGCTACTTCACACTTCGGTGACGGAGTTGAGCTTATTAAGAAGCAAACCTATTTGCATGTTCATGCCACCAATCTTGCAGATCCTTCTTAAAGATCCTCAACACCATATTCCAAATCCCTTTAGAAATTTTCAGGTCCCGATAATGGAACCATTTGTTGGTGAAAAATGGTGAACATGTTGAGACCTTGGGTTAAGACACAAGGGCCAACAAAAGGTTCATCATAGTCTAGCATAACATTGACATTTTCACCTTACTCTGGAAGAGTAAAGCATCTCACCCGAGGCATGTAGCGACCTTACTTAGTTGAGGTGTTGGAACTAGGCATCAGGAGAAATCACAGGAAAATGACCAATACTCATTAAACCTAGAACCAAGACATCGAATATACAATAGTAGCAACTTAAGCATTCAAAAGGACATGTAATACATATATGCATTCATAATAAGATTTTTAGAAGGGGACACATAAAGTCACACAAGAAGACTCTTAAATATCCTTACAACTTCTTCTTTCATTAGTTCGGTAGCATTACATCAGTACACTTGGCTCAAAGGCCTCATCGACAGAACAAATATTAACAATATGAGACAATACATGACTAGGAAAATACATAATCGAGCAGACTCCACAACAACATTTCAATACTCCTCTCTCTCCTCCCTTGCTCTGGATTTTCCTTTGGCATTTTAAACAGTGTGCTCGCTTGAACTGCTACTTTCCTCCTCAAATGCTCTGTCCATCTCTTTTTGGCTGCATTTGTTACTTGGCTACGAATGCTTCCTCGGTTGTTAGTGAATGTTTGGGCTCGATTGTGGCTGCATGTGCCCTGGTTTCTCTGGTTGATCCTTCGTAATTGCCAATCTTTGGCAAGTTCCTTTTCCTTGGTCAGCTGTGTTCTTCGCAACTTTGCAACGGTCATCTTTGGTCAAAATGTGGTTAATGAAAAAGCATAACAAAACTTAAATCCTGAAAACGAAAAACCCAACAACATTGCACGCTAAGTACATGTTAAAAGCTTATATAAAAAAACACTAATCAATCTCTACGACAACAATGAAAAATATTGAGAAAGTTTTTTAATAAAAATTAAACAAAAACGAACCATCTAATAACACAAACTTCATAATAAAATGTTTTAACATCATTTATAATATAATATATAATAATATATTAAAATTAATCATAAAAAACAATGTGTATAAAATAAATGTTATAAAATTAAAAATCTTAAAATTACTTTATGAGTTTATGATTTTCCTTATAACAAAATAAAAAGGGGCAATCAAATCACAATTTTTACATAATGTCCTGCCGCACTTGGAAAAAATAAGTAGCCAAGGAATAAATATGAAAATGACATATTTATTAATTAATAATAATTTTTATAATATGAAAATAAATAAAATACAATATATACAAAATTATAAAAATAAAAAATACATATTATAAAAATTAAAATTCCTGAAAATATTGCTATGAGTTTATGTTTTTAAAAAAAGAATTGATGTGCAAAATGAAATTGGTTTGAATGGTTTCTATGTTTATGGGAGCTTTGGAATTATATGGGAACATTACCTTTTTAGTAGGAGCTTAGGAGCTTTGGAACTATATGAGAATGTTACCTTTTTAGCTTGAGCTCAGTGAAGTTCTGGGAGTTTTGAAGACTGTTTTTTTTGGAGTTACCGTGTTGCGTGGGGTTGGGGAATACAAAGCTTGTAAAGAAATATGTTAAACTGCCCACAAAACATGAGCCTATGTTGAAACCTTCCCAGGAAGAAAGGCCAAAGACATCCTTAACACAACTATCCTTAATTGAGAAACTGGAGCAATCCCTTGATGGGTTAAGGAAGCATAAGGTCGATATCTGGGATGTCATGCTCATTAGTACTTCTTTTGTTATTTATGTATATATATCAGAGAAGATTGTGTGTGCATATTGTATGTGGCAGTCAAGGCTTAAACATTAGAGTTGCTTTACTTTTTTCTCTTAAGAAAAGTCAGATTGTTTCAAAGACTCGTCATATGTTGAGAATGATCTTGACATTTTGTATATATAAAGGGAGAGAGCACACCAAAAATAATATTTATATATAACAAAGATTATATATTTAAATTGATTTTAATATTTTGAACATTTTGAATTCAATATTAATTTTGATTATAATTTAAATTATATAATTAAAAAATAATTTTATTTTTTATTTTTTTATATATAATTTATTGCGTTTTGTTTCTTGTAAAATTTTGGGGAAATCACCTTCTAGAAACTCATGCAACATAGGTGAACACCCCATTTCTCATGAAAAATATAAAAGTTTTGAGATGATGTAAATGAGTGTCACTAGGAGAATAAATATAAATAGAACAAGGAGGAAATGAATTGTTGTTTAATATTTATAAGTTTCTTTAAGATTTTAGAGATAGGTATAAATATTAAAGAATAGGTAATTTCCTCATTTTATTTATTTGTGTCCTTGATGATGGATAAAGTATCCACCCAAAATATTATAAAAACTAAATTAATAAACACATTTTTCTTTTTGCAACAATTCATATTACAACATTATTAAATATTTAATTAGCTTTTAAAAAAAAAAAATAAATATTTAAATTAATTTAGTTATTTTTCCAATTTAATTAAAAATATATTTATATAAATTAAACATTTGAAAACAAATAAATATATTTATCATATTATATATGGAATAGAATTGGGATAAAACAAAAAATATTTCCATAAACTATAAGAATAATCAAAATTACAGTTTAAAGTTTTAATATAAAAGTCATATAATTTTTTTCTAATAATATGAAAATTTGTAACTTATTATTTTTTTTTACTTTATTATAATTAATTTATTTTTAATATTTTTAATTGTAATATTATCTTCGTCTTTTTTTTCTTTTCTTTTAAAGATGAACAAATAATGATTTCATTTTTTTTTGTTTGTAATGAGGATTACCGTCACCTACTTTATTTATGATTCAAACTAATACTAACATATACTTTTATTTATGATTCAAACTAATACTAATATATACTTTTAAGATTATAACCATATAGAGGTTATAATCTTAAAATTATAACATATACTTTTAAGATTATAACGATATAGAGGTTATAATCTTAATATTATAAGGTGGCATGAAATGGTTTTGGTTGTTAACTTTTTAAAATCTAAAGAAATAAGTTATTAATATATGGGTATAATCAAATTATGAGGGGGCTATAAAATGATTTTGGGTTATTAATTTTTAAAAGTTAATGGAAATTAGTTATTTAACTAATTAAAGTACTTTTAGATTTTATTTCAAAATTTAAAAGATATCTAATATAAAAAGCCATTCCTTTTATAATCATAATTATTAACTATTTCTAATGCATCACATATCTATATTATATTATATATATAATATATAAATATTTCCATTACAATTTAATAAATTATAATTTTCCTCACAAAATAAAAACTCAATCGTTACTATTCTTTTTTTTAATTGCTCCCATTGAGATGTCTATGCTCCTAGCCATGCATAAACAACCAATACAATTAGATTTTCTCTTCAATGCATGTTTGTCGTTATATTATATGGTAGTAGTTTCCCATTAAGTGTTTTAAAAAATAGAATCTCTTTTTGGTGTTGGTCAATTTTCCTTTTAAATGTATAAATTCATGTTAAGTGTTTTAAGTTAAAATATAGTTATTAAAAAATAGGTATAGAAATTAATCAATAATTTATTTGTTGTAAGGTAGATTTGTTTATTGAATATAGTTATTAGTATAGTTATATAGATTAATTGATTAATACATTTTGATAAATATAAATTTATATACACATTAAAAAAATGAATTTATAATACACATCAAACACTACGTTATAAATACATTTTAATGATTAAAATTAAAAATTAAAAAAATTTTTTATAGAATGTTAAGTTCAGCAATTTGATTTAATTTGGGGAATCAGTGTCTTAAAATTTTTAGAGAGTTAAACCATTTATACAGTCAAAATACATTTTAAATAACTAAATTTACAATCTTACCAAAAAAATAAAATATCTAATAATAAAACTATTTCCATTTAAAAAATGACCATTATTTGAATCTACAGATTTCGTGAGCAGTCTTTTGATATATTTTAATTATCTATATCTATATATATATAAACTATTGATTTTTTTCTTTGTTAACCAATGTTTCAATTAGAGTTGAAATTTCAAACAAAATTATCCATCAAATTTGATCATTTCACATTTCTTTAACTCATTTTCACAATTAAACAAAGGTGATCATTATATTACAGGTTTTTCACAGATTTTTCAAGTGTATTTAAAGAATAAATCACATAGTAACTAACTATTTACTTGTCAAATTCCATTCCTAGGGAAACATAAATACCAAATAATGTTACCGCGATTAAAATATATGATGGAATAAATGTGATTACTGACTCCATACGTATTGGGGTGCGGGCATCATTGGAAAGTGGTGATCGCACGATCCTTTCCGTATCATAGAAGTGATGCCTCATCAACAAAATTAACAACTCTTTCACATGGGAGTGATGTTCCAGTTGTTAAAATATATTTATGTTGGACTTTAAATTTTTAAGTTTTTGGATTTTTTTTATCAATTTTATTTAATAAAAAAATGGTTATAAATATGAAGTGTCGCGAGATACATATTTTTAACAACCAAAAATTACATAAAAAAGGAAAAAATTTACAACTTCAACTAACCAATACCGAATCGCCTGATATGGACCGGTCCGGTATGAGTTCTTGATCAGCGTCAGGGTGAGGCTGCCAGTTGACGTTGTTGTCAGGACACGTCACATCAGCAAGAGACAATGAGACCAGAATAATTCCTAATACCAATACAGTGTTTGGCCAAATCTGATTCTGAAAGGGAAGGGAAGCGGAAAGGAAAGCGATCCTGGAAATTACTTGCCATCGACCGCAAACACAACCAGAGCCGCCGCTTAACTTCACACAAGAAGGCGACTGCCAGCGCATTGGCCATCCATTCTATTTCGTCGTTTTCCCACAATCATTACAACCTACTTCGTATTTTCCGGACACGTGTACATACGAGTTTGTCTCAGTTGCGGCAGGTTCTCCGTCGACAGCGACACAATTTCTTGACAGCTGTTAGGTTGACAGCGATGCAATTTCTCGGCATATTCCGAAATTGAAGGAGGTTGCTGCCTCGATGCTTCCTCCTCCATTTGGAAATACATACGTAAATATCAAAAGTACGGCAACACGTACGCGAATGGGATGCGCTGCCTTGGCTCGCCCGTCGACAGATACATCGCCCCCCCCCCCCATTCGGCGGACAGATACATGGAAGGCGGCACTCAACTAGTGCTGTGGATTCCTATGTCATTGTCTTGCACTTTTTGGAATTGAAGCGCTTCCATTTTCAATCGTTTTCACACTTTAAAAGAGTACACAAAGACGGAGAGCCACGATAATTAGCTTTTAAAATATTCAGTTAGGCTAAAAACAAATCAAATTGTAGCCAGAATCTGGCAAGAAAATTTTCACAAAATCAGCTCGAATTTTATTTCACAAAATTTGTATGTTAGATTCTTTGAATCATTTTTATTACTGTGAAAATAAATTTAGTATCATTAAAATTTTTTTAGACATTTAAAATAATAGTAAGTTAATTTTTTAGACATTTAAAAGTCTATAATTGTAAGTTAGATTTCCAAAAAAAAATTATCAAAATTTTTACTAAAATTTCCAAAATAAAATTATAACCTCTTAAATTACTTAAATATATCCTTTTTATTTGAAATTGTTTCAAAATGTATCCTTTTTATTTGAAATTGTTTCAAAATGTGTTTAAATGTATCCTTTTTATTTGAAATTGTTTCAAAATGTATCCTTTTTATTTGAAATTGTTTCAAAATGTGTTTAAATGTATCCTTTTTATTTGAAATTGTTTCAAAATGTATCCTTTTTATTTGAAATTGTTTCAAAATGTGTTTAAATGTATCCTTTTTATTTGAAATTGTTTCAAAATGTGTTTAGGGTTTTGCTGAGGATTTAATTAAAATTTTAAATTAACCAAAATAGTGAAGCATAATTTTTCCCAAAATATTCAAGTGGAACATCGAGTTGTGATCGAGACGTTAAATTTGTTTGTCTCAACATCCTAGTTAGTTGGGTTGAAATTAAAGATTTACCGTGAAAAGAATTTTGATGCAAAAAGATGTTCGATTGAAATAGACGGATAAAGATTTACCGTGAAAAGAATTGGAAGTGACGTATAAAATTCTTCTTATTCTGAGGATGAGTGGTTAGTTATGGAATGATTTTTGAAGTATAATTACGATAGGTAGTAAATAAAATTAATAATGGTCTTAAAAAGTGTAAAGAGAGAGTGAGAAGATTGTTAAAATTAGAATTGTTGAATTGAAAAAGTTGTATTTTTGGTTTGAAATAATAATTGTTGTATTAGATTTAGGTTGTTTAGTGTGTTTGTGTTAAGTTAGGAATACACAATCAAAATAATAATTGAAATATTGAGATGATAAAAGCCCTATAGTTTGTCTATACATATCAAAGAGGGTGTGGTGCCACATGCACACTTTTCTTAGCAATGATAAATGAGATCTTGTCACCTACAATATAAGATGTGACAACTATTCAAAAGATGGTTCTTATATTGCCAACGATAGAAAATTTTATAATTATACATCATCTAATGGACAAGCACATTCATTGAACTTTTGTATGAACTCTCTAATATGATATTCACCTAATGTTTTTACACTATCGACAAAATAATTTTCCACTTCAAAGATAAGTGGAACACATTTCCACTCATAAGCAAAGGCACCCTTATTGTTTACAATTATGTATAGGCAATATTGATGGACATAATTTGCAAATCATGACCCAAAAACAAAAACAAAAAAAAATATTTTTAATATTCAACCAAAAAGATATGGCCCGTAACCCATTTTTTTAATCCAAAATAAATACTTTTGAAAGATCCTTACCACAAATCAAAAAGTGCTTTTTATTGCAGATGGGATTTGAAAAACATTTAATTCATTAGAAATATAATTAAT
Source organism: Pinus taeda (assembly GCA_000404065.3). NCBI lineage: Eukaryota > Viridiplantae > Streptophyta > Pinopsida > Pinales > Pinaceae > Pinus > Pinus taeda. Next base: position 44,158 of record APFE030932000.1, on the reverse strand, counting down.
ATTATAATGATAATTTTTACAATTTAATTAAAATCAAATGTAAAAACAAAGTCCTTCCAATATTTAGGCAATTATATTCTTTAATAAGATATATGAGTAAACCATTCCATCTAAATTGCAAGGTTTCACCAATATTAGTACCCCCTATTAAACTAACAGCACTACCCTGAGAGCTTGGCCTTCAAGTTTGCTTGTTTGGTTCACCACTCTGACATCGTAAGCTAGCTTGTCCTTCAAGTTCACTTGTTCGATTCACCACTCTGACATCGTAAGCCATGGATGACCCGGTCTTCTTGTGGCCTGTCCTTCAGGTTCACTTCCCCACTCTAACACCCCTCTACAGATTTCGCAGGTCTGGTACTATGTCGATTATCTATGGAAACAAACCTTTTATTTTTATTTTTTTCCGTTATGAAGATCCCTTTAAAATTTTTTTTTCCCTTTATGAAGATGATGCTTGTGTTCATGATTGACGCTATTACTTTTCTCCCTAGGTCTCAGGATCGAGACCCTAACAACATTCTTTTAGTTACCTCTTATTCTTGTTTTTTTTCCTTATGCAAAGATTTATATTATGATGGGAAGTAATTAATGGAAAATATATTATGTACTAAGCATCAAATATTTTTAAAGATTTTAATTTTGAATCATTTTCTTGTATAACTTAAGAATAAAAAATCATTATACCTATTTAAAACGCATGCACGAATATAGCAACAATATCTATAAATAATGACATAAAACATATGAGGCAGTTATCCATATTGAAATATTTACTTTTGCAATATTAAATGTTATAAATTGCATTGGTCAATGTTATGACAACGTTGTTTTATCAACATTTAATGAAATGATTGATTTAATCAATAATGCCAATTTGTGAGCTTGTTATGTTGTTGTTACATACAACAACAACCATTGAGATTTTTCTAAATGTAAACTAAATTTAATACTTATTCATGTGTCTTGTAGCCCTTGAAAAAAAGAATTTTCAGCTTGTAAAAAAATGAAAAAAGAGTTGTTGAAGATCCCACCACAAATTGAAAATATTAAAAGAAAATTATTATTTTAATTTTTCAAATTTCAAATTATCGTGTAATCCAATTATGGGTGGATATTGTAATCAAATTAGAATTTCCATCCGTTATGGCAATATTAGCCAATATATGAATAGAGGGGGGGGGGGGGGGGGGGGGGGGGGGCGAACGAATTATTGATTCTATATAGATACATATGTATTGGTAATACAGTACGTCAGGTATATATGGGTGGGTTATATCTACCAAAATCTTTCCCCTCCTCGCCAAAACGCCTTCAGCGATGGCGACCAAGCGGCTATGGCATGGTGATTATCTAAAGTTTTAATATCACTTTCATGTCTCGACAAAAAAAGACATACAATAATATAAAAGATAGAACTGTTACTTAAATATAATTATTTAAATTAGTTTAATTTATATCATATATTAATTTTTCTACTAAAGAAAATATAAACATTTAATTAAAAACATTGTATCTCTTAAATATCATGAAAGATAATATTACATCAAATAATAAAGAAAATATACAAATGGTTTCTCGCTAAATTAAATCAAAATGTCACATAAATCACGTAATTCATTTAAAAAAATAATCACTTTAGTTGAACATGTTTAGCATTTTATAATCGAGTTGTCTTTAGTGAGACTTTTTGGAAGCTTTTCCGGTGGGTTTTTTGGTAAATCTTGCACAATCCAAGTGCCATAGTGCTCTAGCCATTTTTCAGGGCGTTGAATCCATATATAGAGTAAAAAAAACTGGTTTAAATAACAAAAATCAAGGTTTTACTTCAAAATTTTCCACCAGATTCTGGCACGGGAAAGTCCAAAAGGTCGCACTAAAGACAACTCCCTTTATAATTGTCTAAATTGTGCATGTTTAATCTATTTTTTCAACATCCGAGCAAACTTCACCAAGAAAATTTCTCAAATCATCTTAAATATCATTTAAGCAAATTTTGTGAATGCTACGTCTTTCTTTTAACTGAAATTGAAACCTTTACAGTATGAGTTGTAGCAATTGATTTAACAATAAAAAAAAACTAGAATGGCGGTTCAAATTTTTAAAGCATAAGTGACAACTTTTTGATAAATTAGTTGAAAATAATGGAGAATGTTTGTTTCACGGTTGTGTGTGTGTCTTAGATTAGAGTTAGTTCCTATTTTATAGGAGATGGTTTTGATCTCCCTAAATTGATTTAAACTTATATATTTCTGATTCAAGGATTAATTGAATAGAGTGGTACTGCTTGGATAGTCTCCAGGTGTAGCTTGCTCATATATGAGCTGCTAGTTTCAGTGTGTAAGTTTATTTCTAACTTATCTTTCCATATTTTAACATGGTATCACAACTTTGGTGGCTATATTGAGAGTGTTGGTGGCTGAGAACCCTCGTGTATAAGATTGGAGAAGCGTGTAAGCCTTGGTGGCTGGTTCAATTGTTTTTTGACGGAGCATGGATTTGTTGTGAATAGCCTGATCAGCGCAACCCCAATAAGGATAAGTCGTGTTGATTAGCGATGGCGGTGCACTGGGAAAGAGTGGCGATTAACACTGGTAAACAATGATGCTACCCACACTGAAGCAAAAATCTTACGAGGATTTTCGTCAGCACGAACTGCGGTAAGGTGAAAGGGCACTACTGTTTTTTCCTGTTAGAGGTGGTCCGAGATCAGAAGGCCATATGTATGAAGTTGGAACCATAGCACCCAAATCTGGAGCTGTTGGAGGATCTGGAGTTCGATCCATAGATCGATTGTTGGAGGATCTGGATTTTGATTCGTAGATCGATTGTTGCAGGATATGGAGTTACATCTGCAGATTGATTGCTGGAGGATCTCGAGGTGGATCCGTAGATCAACTAGTTTTGTCACAATGAATAACCACATTGCAGACACGTACCTTAATGAGATCAATAAGCTCAATGGATCAAATTACGCCAACTAGAAGTTCAAGTTGCAGACATTACTTGAGGGTTTGAGTGCATGGACAATTACAAACGAAGATGAAGTAAATCTGACTACATCCAGAGGTGCCACAACTGCATCAGTTCAAGATTGGGAAAAGAGGGAAAATAAAATGAAGGTGTTGTTGAAGATGTCGGTAAAAGATAACATAATCCCTCACATCCGAGAATAAAAATCCGCTATTGACATTTGGGTGGCACTCAACAATTTGTATGAAATCAAAAATACAAATTGTTTATTGTTTCTGAAGAGTAAGATTCTCTCCATCAGAATGGAGGAGAATGAATCCATTGCTACATTCATCTCATGAATTAAAGAACTGAGAGACAATTTGGGCGACATTGGGGAGAAAGTGTCCAACACTGATCTCATCACAATTACCTTAAATGGTATGGCAGAGGATTATCAAAATTACAGGGCTCGCGATGAGGGAGAAAGCTCCCACCTTTGAAGAGTTGACAGGGATTTTGATGTAGGAAGAAGAGAGGCATATGAATATGAAGCCTCAAAATGTAGATCTAGCATTGATGGCGAAGAAAAAGTTCTTCAAAGGGAAACTAGGAGGAGGACAGAAAAGCGGTGGTCCATCTCAAAAAAATCCATTTCAAGGTATGTCATATGCTAGAAATGATTTGGGAATTAAGTGTTTTACTGCGGTAGAACATATCATATTGCTAGAGATTGTTATAAAAAGAAGACTAATGAAACCAAACATAGACACAAGAGGCATATAAGGAATTTTGTCAGGGAAGAACATAATCATGATCTTAAATTATTTGTGTATGATGTTGCTCTTTCTGCTGAAACCGATGAGGCTGAAAGTTGGTTTGTGGATTTTGGAGCATCCACTCATATCAAAGGTAATAAACACTAGTATGAAAATTTTAAGGAGACCAACAAAGGTGCTAACATCTACCTTCGAGATGACATAGCATATCAGATTAAAGGGTATGGAGATATTCTTGTGATATTGCCCAATGGTAATATCAGGTGCATCCAGAATGTCATGTACGTACTTGGTATTAAAAAGAATTTGATCTTTTTCTCCATGATTGCATATTAGAATTTAAAGGTAGAATTTTTCAAAACATAGTTTGTTATAAAGGATTTGATGGATCATCAGAAGTTGGTTGCATCAGGAGTACGAGTTGGAGGCCTATATAAGTTGAATGTTACAAGCATGCCACATCAAGATTTAACTTCAACGGCTATGGCAACATAGAATATTTGGCATCAAAGGTTTGGTCACATCAACCTTCATGACTTATTGCTGCTACATAAACAAGGTATGGTTGATGGAATTCCTAATTTAAGAAATGAAAATATTGATTGTGAAGGATGTGCATTTGGAAAAATGCACAGGGATGAATTTCCCCCTAGCTTAAATAGGAGAAATAAAGATATAATTGAACTTGTGCATATTGATACATGTGGACCCATGCAGACAAGGTCCTTAGTGTAACTTATTATTTCATGCTATTTATTGATGACTGCACAAGATATACATGGGTATACTTTCTTAGAAGGAAAAGTGATGCTTTTGAGTATTTTAAAGAATATAGAAATATGGTTGAAAAGCAAACAGGGAAAGTCATTAAAATTCTCCGCTTAGATCAAGGGGGAGAATACAGGCTTGGAAATTTCATCAAATATTGCAGAGATCATGGGATATCACAACAGTTTACAATACCCCACACTCCACAATAGAATGGGGTTGCAGAAAGAAAGAAAAAAACTCTGGTGGAGTGTGCACGCAAGATGGTGAAAGGTAAGAACCTATCTAATGGCTTTTGGGCAGAAGCAATTAGTATTGCAATTTACGTAAAGAACATAAGTCCAAATAGGTGTCTTGATATCAAGACTCCATTTGAGGCTTTGTATGGTTTTAAACCCACAGTCCATCACTTAATGGTATTTGGTTCTAAAGATTTTGCACACATTCCTAAGGAAGATAGGAATAAATTGGATAATAAAGCTATAAAATGCATATTTTTAGGGCATTGTTCTGATTTCAAAGCATATAAGGTGTTTAATCCATCTACTCACAAGGTATTTGTGAGTAGATATGTTATCTTTCATGAACAGGTTGATGAAGGGAACAAGGACAAAATTTATGAGGAGTGTCACATGCCTTTAATGATTGAAGACAATAATGATGAAGCCAAAGACAATCATTTACAACAACAACAACAACAACAAAAAGAGAACTCTAGTGATGTAGACACATTCAACAGTGGAACTCCACTCAGAGGAAACCAAGAAAGCACGTAGGACATAATTGAGGCAAGTCCCCTACCAAGGAGATCAGGTAGGCAGACTCACTTACTTGCAAGGTACAAATATTATGCTCTTATGACTAGTATTTTAAATGTTGTTGAGCCCATGAATTATAATGAAGCAAACCAGTATGATGAATGGAGGTCAGTTATGAAATAAGAGTATGAGTCCATAATTAAAAATAGAACTTGGGAATTAGTTGAACTGCCAAAAGGACAAGAACCCGTAGGTTGTAAATGACTTTATAAACCTAAGTTCAAAGAAGATGGTAGTGTAGACAAATATAAAGCTAGGTTGGTAGTCAAAGGGTACTCACAGAAAGAAGGAATTGATTATGAGGATACTTTTGCTCTTGTAGCTAAGTTCAATACTATTAGGATGTTAATAACTATAGCTACATTGGAGCTTACACCAGCTAGATGTGAAATACGCTTTTCTAAATGGAGAGTTGAAGGAAGAGGTATATTTAACACAACCTGAAGGGTTCATTAAAAAGGGGTAGGAACACTTGGTCTGTAAATTAAAGAAGGAATTGTATGAATTGAAATAGGATCCTAGATATTGGTATGAGAAAATATAATCTTTCTTCTTACAACATAGTTATAAGAGAAGTAAAAATGATCCAAATATGTATACCAAATTACATTCAAAGGGGCAGATTGTGTTGATTTCCTTATGTGTTGATGATTTGATTTTTACTGGAAATTCTAATGAATTGGTTGAAGAAATTAAAATGTAGATGTCACAGGTATTTGAAATGAAAGACCTTGGAGAACAACATTATTGTTTGGGTCTTGAAGTTTGGAGGGATTCTAGCCAGACTTTTGTTACTCAAGGAAAGTATGTTACAGAATTGTTGAAGAAATTCAAAATGGATCAGTGTAAATCCGCTTCATTACTTATACAACAAAATGTTAAATTTCAAAGTGATGATGGTTCTAAAGAGGTGGATGCTACACTATACAAACAAATTGTCGGAAGTTTGATTTATGTGACAACAACCAGATCTGACTTAGCATATTCAATCAGTGTGTTGAGTCAGTTCATGACAAAACCTCTTGAAACTCATTGGGTGGTAGCAAAAGGTTTCCTAAGGTATCTTCACAGAACCACAAATTTTGGCATTAAATATATTGATTCTTTTGATGTTAAACTGACATGCTATTAAAATTTAGATTAGGCTGGAGTTCTCGATGATAGAATATCTATAACTAGGTATGCTTTCAATATTGCTCCAGGGTCATTTCTTGGAGAATTCAAAAGCATAATACTGTATCCTTATCATTAATAGAAGTAGAGTATCAAGTTGTATGTGCAACCACTTGTGAAGCAATTTGGTTCAGAAGACTTCTTCATGATGCAGGAGAGAAGGAAAAGGATGATACAATGTGTTAGGTTCGTATACCAATAGGAGTCATAATTTTGAATGACTAAGGTTAGGCCTTGTAATATTGTACATAAATTTTCTTTCTGCAAATATTTTCCATATTAAAAAATAAAAAAATGTAAATAAGGTATGTCCTAAAAGAATAATCAAAGGACAAAAAGAATGAAAAGGTAAAAAAAATGAAAATATATGAACCTCAAAAGACAAAAAGAGACCATGAAAGTGTGCAAGTCAAAAGGCCACTACTATTACTTTTTATGCATAATAAATGATTGTGTGCAGCTTGTTACTTATGCCACAATCCATGATAGTAAAAAATTTTGAACTTGGCTATTTCATGCTTTGAATTTTATGTTCATAGATAGTGAATAAATCTGACCAAACAGTATAATCTTGGCAGATCATTAGATAGGTAGAGTGAATAAAAGGAGCCCATCAACTTAATCTAAGCCCTCAGATGATATAAGGTTATAATTAGATAGTTAATTTTGTAAAGAAAAGAAAAAGATTGATAAGGGTTTGCTAGCCTAAATGCACCCAAATAAAGTGAAGAAAAAAATGGTAGGATGAGTAAGTGGGTAAGTAGTAGAAAGGTTGCATAAATATCATGTCATTTGATACAAAAAGCACTTATGTCATTGTCCCAAATGCATCATATAAATATGCATAAGTGGTAAACAAAACAAAAGCAATGGTTCACAATTTGGTTTGCTTAACATTCCCTCATTCATTTTTATCCCTATGACATTCACTAACTTCCCCTTCATAATAAAAATATTAATACCTATAGTTTTTAAGTAAAAAAGGCTCAGAGCATTTCTCTGACTTCTAGTGGGACCGGACCCTCAGCTTGATGACTTAAGAAGGAAAGGTGTTAAATTTCATTATAATTCATTCATCCCCCGCACAAAACCCCTTTTCCTAAGGTTAAGTTCTCTTGCCTAGGAAAACCCCTTTATGAACATGTTTTATACAAAAACCCACCAAATACATTTATCCTAAAGTACTAAGGGTATGGAAAGCGCATAACATTTCATATACCTAAGCACAATCCCCCTTTCACTCATTTCACTTCATATTAACTTTTTAATTAAATATATAAAATTCCCGATAAACCCATTGTCCCGTATATATGTAACTTCTTTATATAAATTAACCCCACTCCTTAGTTTACTTATAAACTATATTACTACCCCATATCCCACAAATATATTAAATCCCACCCTCAGTCCTTAATCCCTCATTAAAAGCGCCCTGATGAGATTAAGTATTAAGTTAATCATGTACTGCCAGTGATTAGACCCATGTGCCCCCCCGAAAATATTTTGTATAAATCGCCCTACGGCTTCACCTCCCAATCACCATATGATCTCCCTCCCCCTCATCCAATGGCTCGCATCCATATCGAGCCGACCCGATGTCCGCCCTTTGCCCACCCGATAAGGTGGTTTTTCCTCCTGGCCCCCAACGCTACGTGTCAAACAATGAATGGGATCGGGCGACCCCTCCCGAATACCGCCCACACCACAAAAGCGGTGCGATGGACGTCCCAAACCACTTCCACCTTTCAACCGAAAACCGTCATTGTTCATCAATCAATGGACCTGCCAAAATGAACCGTTTTTGCTATAAAAGCCCGTTTACCCCTCTTTTCACTCTTTCGCACAATTGTTATTGAGAATTCAAAGAATCCATTGCAACCCCTGTAAACAACGAAATTGCTCACTGACCTTCGCCATTACTCCAGAGACTCTATAATCAACCCAACTCATCCATCAGTTCGTACTAGAACTGTATGAACCTTTGCAACCACCATCAACCACCATTTACAATCAATTCCGCCCAATTCTAGGTATTTAACCATGGAATTCCAACTCAATTATGAAATTTAGAGTCAATCCACCCTCATAACATTGTTAATTAAATAAAAAACATCAAAATTACTTCCATTTTAACACTTTGAGCCATAAAACCTCCATTGCCCTAAAAACTTTGAATTACCCCCCACACTCAAATCCACAAGAACTGAGTATGACTTCCCCAATTACAATGGATGTAAGGCCCATCTCCACACCTCACTTAGAACTGGACCACCTTCCTCTAGCTTATTAAGATTTCCAAATAAAATATACCTCTGCCCAAGAGTCCCCACTCAAAGTACATTGCCAAAGTAAGGATAGGTTCCACCATGATGATGAAATTGGCCTTTGGGAGTCAAATTTACCCAAGTACCTGTTCCCCCAAGTCCCCATTTTTCCTGAGATTGTTCATATGTGTTATGCTTGCTATGTCCCCAGTTACAGAACTATCATGTCTCATGACCAGAAGGTCCTTTTCACCATCATTGCTGAGTCTATTAATGAAATGTTGTAGCTCCAACCAGGGCCAAACCTAACCCCACTCTTGATTGGAGACTTTTTGGAACTGTATCCTAAACTTAGCTCTGCAAAATTGGCCCAACTATTCCAAACCTTCATCAGAGAATAAACACATCCCTAAGGTCTCCCCCCCCATATGTAGCTGCTATTTTTTCCCCATGGGGCCAAAATTGTAGCCATGATATCCTACATTTTGGGGTACACCGTTAGTGAATACATTGATGAGTTAATCCTTGCCTTCATGCCCATCTACACTCTAAGACAACCTCCTGCTGTCATTTATGACTATGCCTAATTTATAGCTGATAAGATGCATGAGCAATTCCTTAGAATGGACAGTGAAAGAGTTTTCAAGTATTCTTCAGTTTTATACCATATGTTCTTATATTACCAACCTGATAAGTTCCCATTCACCCTTCAGAAGCTAGACACCAAAGGACAACCCAGGTTAGTCATTTTTTGGACCCCATTGATCCACCAATCTCAGTCTCCATACTCTTATTCTGATTTTATTGATTTATTTGTACACCCAGTCATGACAATGTTGGTTGGAAGCCCTCCCCTAGAATTAGTTTAAAAATAAAGAGAGTCCTTCAATTGTCTAAACAAACCAAAGTGGGTGACTGGTACCTTTACCAGAACCATACAGAAATCACGATATATGGTTGCATGCTTGCACCATATAAGTTGCCAAGATACCTCCCCATGATGTTGTTTGCCCTAGAATATTATAGACAAATAATCAATGCAGATGAAGCTTATTTTAAGATAAAAGACCAACTAGGCCTCTTCATATGCAACTCTAGGGAGGCAGGCAAAGAAGCAGACCTAATTATGTAGAGAATGAAGTTCCAAAGGAGTTTTGTTTGGAGATATGATCCTTTGGAATTCATCACAAAGAAGAGAAAAAAGGTCAAGCTAGGACCTTTCATTCACCATTCCATACCTGAAATAGAAGCATATGCAAATCAAACAAAATGGGTGAAAGGTACCCTAGTAGACCAAGACAACACCAGAGTAGACATAGAGAATGCTCTAATTGATTTAGAAAAGTAGCTTGATGACAAGTCTTTTCTGCAGGTACCAGAAGGACCAGAGACTACTATGAGCACCGCTCCAGTCATGCAAAATCCTCATAATGAGGAGAAGATCCCAAAAAGAAATAGAGAAGGGGCTTCCACTTCAAGAATGGCCACCTCCGATTTGCAGTAGGAATCAAACAAGAGGCAAAGGCTAAATCCAGCCTCTGAGAAGGAATATACTTAAGACTCAACTGAGGTCACAAATACAGAAGCAGAAAGAAGTAGGACTACCACTCCATCTAGAGGCATGCAAGAGCCTTCCACATCACAAACTCAGATGTTGGAAATGCAACTTAGTGTTGAAGTGTCTTCCTTTAGAATGCCTACTGAAAAAGACCAAGATATCAAGGAAAGATATAAAGAAATCATAGCTAGAAATGAGAGGCTTAAGGCCCAAACATATGCACAATACCTAAAGCTAGCTCCTACCAATAAAAAAAGGCTAATGTCAGCCTTTGAAATTAAATAGGGGAAGCTACAGAAGTCATTCATCAAGCCTACAACCCAACAGCCAAAGACAACATCAGATTTTAAGAAGGTGGATTTTGAAGTGTTGGCAAGGGATATTCATTCCATAGACCAGATTGAACTACAAAAATAGGCCAATGGTAAAGCCATAGCTGCCCATCAGCTACAGAACTCTCTGAACAACATCTCAGCACAATTCCAGTTAGAGAAGGCCTCCTCACAGGCCAAGGATATAAGGATCAAGTCCTTAGAGGACTTAGTGATTGAATTGGGACACAATACCAAGGATATAAAAGCTACAACGCAGCTTATTGAGAAGAAAAATGATGATATTGCTGCACTTAAGAGGTAATTGAAAATACCCTAGTTGCAACATCCTCAAACTCTAAAAGTCATAGAGAATCAAACCAGACATGAGGAGTTGATGGACTTGGTCCTGAAGCTGAACGATCAACTTAAGGAGACAGAAAATGAATTGGATGCTATAATCCAATTAAAACAAGAAGATGTGGCCACTTCTTCAACAAATGTTATCCCTATAGTCTCCACAACAATTCCATCCACACTAATAACATCTTTGGCACCTACAACTCCACTTGCAACAACCTTGCGAGCAACAACAGAATCTACATTAGCATCAGGTGCATCAGGAGAGAAAGCAGCAGAACTAGTCAAATCCATAGAAGAGATGTCTATCTAGGCTATTGAAATGAATGGGTTAAGAGAAAAGGTTGCAAGTTTGGAAACAAACTACAAACTTGCCCAACTGAAGCAGAAAGAAGAAGCACAAAAAGCCCAAAGAATGAGTGAAAGGATCAAAGTCTTAGAGAAAGACTTAACACTGGAGAAACTAGTTGCACAAACCAAGGAAATGTTGTGGGCCAATATCATTGACTCCGTCAAGGTTATTTGGCCTTCAATTAAAGTTATTTTTGAACAAACAAAGTTAGTAAAGATAGCTACAAAAACTATCTAGAAAGTAAAGGAGGAGTTGGGAGATAAGCAGAGGATGCCAATAGACTCATCCACTTCCTCAATAGCAAGAATAGATATGAGCTACATGAACTAAATATAGAAAATAGGACTGCGACCATTTTAGAAATAAGGAAGGACCTCTCCAAAATGAACCTTATGCTTAACTCAGAAGAAAAGTGTCACAATATGCAGGTAGCCACTGATAGGTTCATGGGTAAATTCCAGATTTTAAGGGAGAAAGGTCTGCCCAGTCCTATGGTTATCAATGACAAACTCATGACACCATTAGACTACGATACTAGACTCAGATAGTTGGCAAAGGAGCAAGCCAGCTCTTCATCCATAAAAGCATTGCCCACAGGCAAAGTTTTGTACAACACATTTGAAAACTTGTTTTTCTTGGAGCATGAGATCAAACATTTATTCCTCGCCAAGCCCAATTTTTCCAAATATACTGAAGCTGATGAAATCTACAGGAGAATGGTGAATGTGAAATTACCAGATGCAGAATGGTGGGAGACTATGACTAATTTACTGTGAAGAATTTACAGCTAAAATTTACCACACAGTAAAAATGAAGGCAGCTAGGTAAAATAGGTAAAAACAACACATCATGGTCAAAGAGTAGCAGGGTCAAAGAGTATCAGGTGAAAGATCAAAGTAAAGAAGACTCCAGCGTGAAACACTACAACAACAAGCCAACATAAAGGGCTACACTTCAAAAATAAAGGACAACACAACCATAATAAAAGGGACATCCTGAAACAATTCATTAGCTGTCTCTATCTTCTTGCAAGAAGATATTTGTATTTCCTAGATTATATCTCAAGTTGTTTTGAGATATTTTGTAATAATTTTTTGTATAAATACTTCACACATTCGAAGTATGTAGGGGGGATTCCAAATATTTCTATAGAATTTTTGTTCTTAGGTCTGAAATTCTATTGTATCAATGACTGGATCAGCTAGCTGGATCAAGGAATAAATATCAGATATTTCATTGTATTCTTGTGTAAAGCAAAGTTCAAATAAGTATTCTCTCATGTTTAATGTTATTTTTCTTTATGTTTTTTCCACAGTCTTACTTGTATGTCTAAAACTCTGAATGCTATAACATGGAATGATATCTCAAAAACTACTTAGCTGCACTCTGTTTTAACTGTTATGCATATTTAATGTTTTCTTCACTAATCTAAGTTAAGGAATTCTTTATTGCTCCTTAGTTTAGGTAGTTCCTTGTGATCTATAGCAAAGGATTCTTAATTGCCATTAGTTCATGATTATCCTCTATTCTTCATCTTAACCCTGGTCTGAGGATTCTTAAGTGCTCTCTCACCCTGGTTAGGATCATTTCACCCATTCAACCTAAATATTTGTGCTTTACTTAGCCTACCCTATGAACATTCCCTTTAATGAATTGATTCAGTTCTGCTATCCATTTGTTGAATCCATAGCCCAATGGCTTAAAGACCTTGCTCTATCCATCTGTTCCAAGAATTCCACCACCCAACCTTCAATTTAAAACCAAAACCCCAATGAACATTAAAAACTAGCCTAAAATCCCAGTAAAACAAAGCTAAATTTCATAGAGAGAGCCCTCTCCAAATCATAAGTTGGCTAGAGCCTATACTTAAAAGATTGGTTTATAGTTACCTCAGTTTAATCCTTATTCTAATAACTTCTAAGGAAAATTTTGAGTGATAACATAGTGGCAACCATACTGGGGAACAACCCTCAGTCCTAATAAATCTTTAAGAATTTTTTAATTCTGTATTTTGATCCTCTTAAAGTAATTTATTAGAAGTTATTTCTTACAAAAAAAACAATTAGAAAAATTATGAAATTATGGCTTCAAGGAGAATTCGTTATACTAGGGCTAATCCAGATCCAAACCCTCCCCCAGTAGTTGATAATCCCAACCTGATTTCAAGAAAAACCGAAAAAGAAGAAAGTTCAGCTAGTCACACACCATTAAAGCTAATTCATGTCCTGATGAGTGGTTGTTTTTAGAAGATCTTCCCTTTGATGAGCAATTTGATTTGTCATTATTTAAGTCAAAGTATGAAAGTGAAATTCATGATACTGTCCTAGATCCTGAGTTTATTGTAGACCTTGAAGTCCAAAAAGCAAACAAATCAATTGATGAGTACATTATGAATTCACCACAATCATCCCTTAGTACTGCAAAGATCCCTGAGCTTTCTGAATGATTTTCCACTACTCTTAGTTCAATTGTTATAGAGGAACCATTGTAGAAATACTAAACACTTTCTTAGAAACCAAGCTTGCTGTAATTCCTAGAAAACATAATATGCAGGCTCATAGTTTAGCAATGTTTGCCAGCACCTACAAGTTACCATTTCAACCTAACCATCAGTACATTGCTGAAGTTAGGCATAGACTTGCAATCCCAGATAATTTGAAGAACTGAAAAATATTTTCTAATGATAGACAGATAAACAATTTTTTAATCTCGGAAGAACAATATAGATACTTACACTTCAATAGATCCTAACATTAAAGACCAAAAAGAAATAAATGAGATAGAAGGTGAAGAGATAGATAGATTTCATCCCACTAAATTTAAAAAATCAGATGTAGAAAACCTAAAACAAGTTGAGATTGATGAAATAATTAACGAAGACACCGAAGTAATCAACCTCAAAGACATTTTCTTACCTAAGGGATTAACCCCTTTGGAGGACTTGTCTGATTCAAATGATGTTCCTAGAAAGCTTAAAATGGAACCTTTGAAATCTGATATAGAGGGGTGTAATATAGGCACTAATGAAAATCCAAAATTGATCAAACTTTTGAAATCACTACCTCCAACTGAAAAGGTGAAATACATTGAGTTATTAAAAGAATTTTAGGATATCTTTTCTTGGAGTTATGAGGACCTCAAATCCTATGACACCAACATCATACAACACACAATCCCTATAAAAGAAAATCAAAAACCTTTCAGACAAAAACTTAGAAGGATTAATCCTGTCCTATTACCTTTAATTGAAAAGGAAATCCAGAGAATGTATAATGCTAAGATAATTGCACCAATCAGATTTTCTAATTGGGTTGCTAATTTGGTGCCAACTAGGAAGAAAACTGGCAAGATCAGACTCTGTGCAGACTTTAGGAACCTCAACAAAGTATCACTTAAAGACAATTACCCTCTCCCCAAAATGGAACACATTTTACAAAGGGTAGATGGATCAACCAAAATCTCATTATTGGATGGGTTTTCTGGTTAAAATCAGAGCTTAGTTCATCCCGATGACCAAGCCAAAATTGCCTTTACTACTCCTTGGGGCACATTCATGTATGTGAAAATGCCTTTTGGACTAATGAATGTAGGAGCCAATTTCCAAAGGGCTATGGATATAGCCTTTACCAAAGAAATTCACGATTTCCTTGTGATATATCTAGATGACATTATTGTGTTTTCAAAATCTAATAGTCAACATTTGGATCATCTAAGACATGTTTTTATTAAATGCAAGAAATATGGAATTTCTTTAAACCCCAAGAAGTCTTTGTTTGAGTTAGAAGAAGGAAAGTTACTAGGTCATATAATTTCAAAAGATGGTATTTGAATAGACCCTGCAAGAATAGAAGCCATCTTACAGATACAACATCCAAGGAACATTAGAGAATTACAAGCTTTCTTTGGGAAAATTAACTTTCTTAGAAGATTTAATTCTAATCTAGCAGAATTAATTAGATCACTGAATAATATGTTGAAAAAATATTCAACCATAAAATGGACTGTTGAGGCTAAGAAATCCTTTGAAGACATTAAACTAGCCTTAACTAAAACACCAGTTTTGATCAGTCCAAAATTTGACAAAGATTTCATATTATTTTCCTTTGCTTTTGAGCACACCATTTATGCAGTTTTACTACACAAAAATGACCAGGGCTATGAACAACCTATTGCTTTCTTTAGCAAAGCCCTAAGAGATGCCCCCTTAAAATACAACATAATGGAAAAACAGGCCTTTGCTTTGGTAAAAGCTATCAAGGTTTTAGGGTATACATTTTATATTCTCATATAGTAGCCTATGTTCCTAATTCAGTAGTCAAAGACATCCTAACTCAGGGTGGTCCAGATGGAAAGAGGGGAAAATGGATTGCTACTATTTTAGAATATGACATAGAAATCAAACCAACTAAGTTAATCAAGGGCCAAGGTTTAGCCAAGCTCATGGCTAAATCAAACTGTCAGGCCCTGGATATAAACTTTATTGCACAAATAGATAATGAAGAGGAGATGGCGACTCCACTAATCAGCCAGGACTTTATTGGATCACCATGGTATGCTAATATCATTTATGTTTTACTGAATTTACAAGCTCCTCCTGAATTATCTAAGACCAAAAGCAGATTTTTAAAGATGAAGTCCTTAAAATTTTGTATATTAGACAATGCTTTGTTTTGGAGAAACCATGAAGGTATTCTTCTCAATTGCTTATTAAAATATGAATATGATAAAGTATTACAAGATTAATGCAGGTGAGTGTGGAGGACACCTTTACTAGAAAACCACAGCTGATAAGATTCTTAGAGCCGATTTCTTCTGGCATACCTTGTTTTATGACGTAAAGAAACCTCTGACCTCCTGTCACAAATGTCAAATTTTTGAGGGAAAGAAAAAGCTTCTACCTTTACCCCTCAAGCCATTCTCTGTTGAAACACCTTTTCAACAATGGGGTTTAGACTTCATTGGTGAAATTCACCCACCTTCCTCTGCCCAACACAAATGGATCCTCACTGCCATGGACTATTTCACAAAATGGATAGAGGCCATATCTTCAAGGCAATCCACTGACATTGTTATCATAACCTTCCTTGAAACCAACATTCTATCAAGATTTGGATGTCCAACTAAGCTCATTACTGATAATGCCAACTTTTAAATCCAAAATAATGATAGATTTCTGCAACAAATATAATATAACCCTAGGCCATTCCACAACCTATTATCCTCAATGAAATGGATTGACAGAATCTTCAAACAAAAGTCTGGTGAACATCATCAAAAAGTTGCTAGAGGATAATAAGAAAACATGGAATAAAAAGTTAGTCAATTCCTTATGGGTAGACAGACTAACCACTAAGAAATCAAGTGGTACCTCTCCCTACCAACTAGTTTATGGGATGGAACCTATTTTTCCATCCTCCTTGGGAACACCAGTAATGAAGTTGCTTTAAGAATTGGAGGTTGAACCAAATAGTATCCAAAGAATATTCAACCAAACAATTCATTTTCAAAAAACCAGGGAGGAGGTATACATCAGATCTCATGTTGTGCAGGAAAGGATTAAAAAGATTTTTGATAAGAGAACCAAGGCTGAGTATTTCTACCTTGGTGACAAAGTCCTAAAATGGGATTCAAGGAGGGAAGAAAAAGATAAACATGGGAAATTTTATTTCCTATGGAAAGGCCCATGTGTCATTTATGCTTTGAGAGGTAATAATGCTTTCTTTCTAAGAGAAATGGATGGTACAGAAGTAGAAGGTGGACCAATGAATGGTCGAACGATCAAACACTATTTTGAACCTAACTACTGATTTTTACTTCCCATTGTACATATTTCATTTTTCTTCAAAAAGTTTAGTCTGGATTGGATGGTGATTTTTGAAGTTGAAGCCCGAAGAGAAGGCCCTAAGATTTAAGGATTCACTGTCATAAGTATCAATAATGCAGAGGCATAGAGGATAATTTTGCAAGGTAACATCAACAACAGTTCAAAGGCTACTAATATAGAAAGTTCTTGACATTTCACTAGGAAATGGCATCCCCAAGTGGAGCCATTGTTAGGTTCCTATACCAATAGGAGTCATAATTTTGAATGACTAAGGTTAAGCCTTGTAATATTGTACATACATTTTCTTTTTGCAAATGTTTTCCATATTAAAAAATTAAAAAATGTAAAGAGGGTATGTCCTAAAAGAATAATCAAAGGAAAAAAAGAATGAAAAGGTCAAAAAAATGAAAATATATGAACCCCAAAAGACAAAAAGAGACCATGAAAGTGTGCAAGTCAAAATGCCACTACTATTTACTTTTTATGCATAATAAATGATTGTGTATAGCTTGTTACTTATGCCACAATCCATGATAGTCAAAATGATTAAACTTGACTATTTCATGCTTTGAATTTTATGTTCATAGGTAGTGAATAAATCTGACCAAATAGTATAATCTTGGCAGATCATTAGATAGGTAGAGTGAATAAAAGGAGCTCATCAGCTTAATCTTAGCCCTCAGATGATATAAGGTTAGAATTAGATAGTTAATTTTTTAAGGAAAAGAGAAAGATTGATAAGGGTTTGCTAGCCTAAATGCACCCAAATAAAGTGAAGAAAAAAATGGTAGGATGAGTAAGTGGGTAAGTAGTAGAAAGGTTGCAGAAATATCATGTCATTTGATACAAAAAGAACTTATGTCATTGTTTCAAATGCATCATTTAAATATGCATAAGTGGTAAAAAAAACAAAAGCGATGGTTTACAATTTGGTTTGCTTAACATCCCCTCATTCATTTTTACCCCTATGACATTCACTAACTTCCCCTTCATAATAAAAATATTAATACATATAGTTTTTAAGTCAAAAAGGCTCAGAGCATTTCTCTGACTTCTGGTGGGACTGGACCCTCGACTTGATGAATTAAGAAGGAAAGGTGTTAAATTTCATTATAATTCATTCATCTCCTCACAAAACCCCTTTTCCTAAGGTTAAGTTCTCTTGCCTAGGAAACCCCTTTATAAACATGTTTTATACAATAACCCACCAAATACATTTATCCTAAAGTACTAAGGGTATGGAATGCGCATAACATTTCATATACCTAAGCACAATCCCCCTTTCACTCATATCACTTCATATTAACTTTTTAATTAAATATATAAAATTCCCAATAAATCCATTGTCCCGTATATATGTAACTTCTTTATATAAATTAACCCCACCCACTTATAAACTATATTACTACCCCATATCCCACAAATATATTAAATCCCGCCCTCAGTCATTAAGCACTCATTAAAAGCGCCCTGATGATATTAAGTATTAAGTTAATCATATACTGTCGATGATTTGACCCATGGGCCCCCCCGAAAACGTTTTGCATAAATTGCCCCGCGGCTTCAACTCCCAATCATTGTACGATCTCCCTCCCCCTCATCCAATGGCTCGTATCCATATCAGGCCGAGTCGATGTCCGCCCTTTACCCGCTTGATAAGGTGGTTTTTCCTCTCAGCCACACTACGTGTCAAACAATGAATGGGATCGGGTGACCCCTCCTGAATACCACCGACACCACAAAAGAGGTGTGATGGACCTCCCAAACCACTTACCCCTTTCAACCGAAAACTGTCACTGTTCATCAATCAATGAACCCACCAAAATTAACCGTTTTTGCTATAAAATCCCATTTACCCCTCTTTTCACTCTTTTCGTGCAATTGTTATTGAGAATTTAGAAAATCCATTGCAACCCCTGCAAACAACGAAATTGCTCACTGACCTCCACCATTACTCGAGAGACACTGCAGTCAACCTAGCTCATCCATTAGTCCGTACCAGAACTGTACGAATCTCTGTAGTCACCATCAACCACCATTTACAGCCAATTCTGCCTAATTCCAGGTATTTAACCATGGAATTCCAACTCCATTATCAAATTCAGAGTCAATTCACCCTCATAACATTGTTAATTAAGTAAAAAACATCAAAATTACTTCCATTTTAACACTTTGAGCCATAACCATTATGCAAAACCTCCATTTCCCTAAAAACTTTGAATTAGCCCCCACACTCAAATCCACAAGAACTGAGTATGGCTGCCCCAATTGAAATGGATGTAAGGCCCATCTCCACACCTCACTTAGACCTGGACCACCTTCCTTTAGTTGATAAAGATTTCCAAATAAAAGATACCTCTGCCCAAGACTCCCTGCTCAAAGTACATTACCAAAGTAGGGATAGGTTCCTGAACCATGCTGATGAAATTGGCCTTTGGGAGTCAAATTTGCCCAAGTACTAGTTCCCCCAAGTCCACATTTTTCCTAAGATTGTTCATATGTGCTATGCTTGCTACATCCCCAGTCACAAAAATATCATATCTCATGACGAGAAGGTCTTTTTCACCATCATTGTCAAGTCTATTGCTGAAATGTTGCAGCTCCAACTAGGTACAAACCTAACCCCACTCTTGATTGGATACTTTTTGGTCTTTGTCAGTAGGCATTCTAAAGGCCTACTGACAAAGACCAAGATATCAAGGAAAAATATAAAGAAATCAAAGCTAGAAATGAGAGGCTTAAGGCCCAAACATATGAACAATACCTAAAGTTGACTCCTACCAATAAAACAAGGCTAATGCCAACCTTTGACATTAAAAAGGGGAAGCTACAAATGTCATTCATCAAGCCTACAACCCAGCAGCCAAAGATAACATCAGATTTTAAGAAGGTGGATTTTGAAGTGTTGGCAAGGGATATTCATCCCATATACCAGATTGAACTACAGAAATAGGCTAGAGAGATGATATACTCCACCTTGACAGGTAAAGCCATATCTGCCGATCAGCTACAGAACTCTCTGAACAACATCTCAACACAATTCTAGTTAGAGAAAGCCTCCTCACAGGCCAAGGATATAAGGATAAAGTCCTTAGAGGACTTAGTGGTTGAATTGGGACACGATCCCAAGGATATAAAAGCTATAGAGCAACTTATTAATAAGAAAAATGATGATATTGTTGCACTTAAGAGGTAATTGAAAATACCCCAGTTGAAACATCCTCAAACTCTAGAAGTCATAGAGAATCAAACCAAACATGAGGAGTTGATGGACTTGGTCCTAAAGCTGAACGATCAACTTAAAGAGACAGAAAAGGAATTGGATGCTTTAATCCAATTAAAACAAGTAGATGTGGCCACTTCTTCAACAAATGTTATCCCTACAGTCTCCACAGTAGTGCCATCCACACTAGCATCATCTTTGGCACCTACAACTCCACTTGCAACAGCCTTGCTAGCAACAATAGAATATACGTTAGCATCAGGTGCATCAGGAGAGAAAGCAAAAGAACTAGTCAAAGCTATGGAAGAGATGTCTATCCAGGCTACTGACATGAACAAGTTAAGAGAAAAGGTTGCAAGTTTGGAAACAGACTGCAAACTTGCCCAACTGAAGTAGAAAGAAGAAGCACAAAAATCCCAAAGAATGAGTGAAAGGATCAAAGTCTTAAAGAAATACTTAACACTGGAGAAACCACTTGGGAAAACCAAGGAAATTTTGTGGGCCAATATCATTAACTCCGTCAAGGATATTTGTCCCTCAATTCAAGTTATTTTTGAACAAACAGAGTTAGTAAAGATAGCTACAAAAGCTATCCAGAAAGTGAAGGAGGAGTTGGGAGATAAGCCATAGGATGCCAATAGACTCATCGACTTCCTCAACAACAATAATAGATATGAGCTCCATTAGATAAATATAGAAGATAGGACTGTGACCATTTTAAAATTAAGGAAGGTCCTCTCCAAAAGGAACCTTATGCTTAAGTTAGAAGACAAGTGTCACAATATGCAGGTAGCCATTGATAGGTTCATGGCTAAATTCCATATTTTAAGGGAGAAAGGTCTGCCCAGTCCTATGGTTATCAATGACAAACTCATGACAAAGTTAGATTATGATACTAGACTCAGACAATTGGCAAAGGAGCAAGCCAGCTCTTCATCCATAAAATCATTGCCCATAGGAAAAGTTTTGTACAACATATTTGAAAACTTGTTTTTCCTGGAGCATGAGATCAAACATTTATTCCTCACCAAGCCCAATTTTGCCAAATATACTAAAGATGATGAAATCTACAGGAGAATGGTGAATGTGAAATTACCAGATGAAGAATGGTGGGAGACTATGACCGATTTACTGTGAAAAATTTACAGCTGAAAGTTACCACACAATAAAAATGAAGGTAGCTAGGTAAAACAGGTAAAAATAGCACATCAGGGTCAAAGAGTAGCAGGGTTAAAGAGGATTAGGTGAAAGATCAAAGTAAAAAAGACTCTAGCATGAAACACTACAACAACAAGCCAACATAAAGGGCTACAGTTCAATAATAAAGGCCAGCACAACCATAATAAAAGGGACAACATGAAACAATTCATTCGTTGTCTTTATCTTCTTGCAAGAAGATATTTGTATTTCCTAGATTAAATCTCAAGTTGTTTTGAGATATTTTGTAATAATTTTTTGTATAAATACTTCACACGTTCGAAGTATGTAGAGGGGATTCCAAACATTTCTATAGACTTCTTGTTCTTAAGTCTGAAATTCTATTGTATCAATGACTGGATCAGCTAGTGGGATCAAGGAATAAAGATCAGATATTTCATTGGATTCTTGTGTAAAGCAAAGTTCAAATAATTATTCTCTCACGTTCAATGTTATTTTTCTTTAAGTTTTTTCCATAGCCTTACTTGTATCTCTAAAAATTTGAATGCTATAACATGGAATGATATCTTATAAATTGCTTAGTTGCACTCTATTTTAACTATTATGCATATTTAATGTTTTCTTCACTAATCTAAGTTAACGAATTCTTGTTTGCTCCTTAGTTTAGGTAGTTCTTTGTGATCTATAGCAAAGGATTCTTAATTGCCCTTTGTTCATGATTATCTTATGTTCTTCATCTTAACCTCGGTCCGAGGATTCTTAAGTGCTCTCTCACCCTGGTTAGGATCATTTCACCCATTCAACCTAAAGATTTTCACTTTACTTTGCTAGCCTGCCTGTGAACATTCCCTTTAATGAATTGATCCTATTCTGCTATCCATTTGTTGAATCCATCGCCCAATGGCTTAAAGACCTGGCTCTATCCATATGTTCCAATAATTCCACCACCCAACCTTCAATTCAAAACCAAAACCCCAATGAACATTAAGAACTAGCCTAAAATCCCAGTAAAACAAAGCTAAATTTCATAGAGAGAGCCCTCTTTGAGTCATAGGTTGGCTAGAGCCTATACTTAAAAGATTGGTTTGTGGTTACCTCGGTTTATTCCTTCTTTTGATAACTTCTAAGGAAAATTGTGAGTGAGAACACAATTATTAAATGTGACAGCCAAAGTTTAATCAAGTTGGAAAATAATCATGTTTTTCATAAAAACACAAAACATATTGATACTCAATTTCATCTTGTTAGAGAAAAGGCTCAGTCCAAAGAGATTTTTATTGAATATTGTAACACCTGCGAAAATGCAGTTGATATCTTCACCAAGCTTCTTGGGAATATTAAATTTGAATTGTTTAGGGAGATGTTAAGTGTGCAAGTGAAGCCTTTCTCAATTAAGGGGGAGAGTTGAAAATAATGGAGAAAGTTTGTTTCACGGTTTTGTGTGTGTCTTGTATTAGAGTTAATTCGTATTTTGTAGGAGATGGTTTTGATATCCGTAAATTGATGTAAACTTATATATTTATGATTTGAGGATTAATGGAATAGGGAGGTACTGCTTGGGTAGTCTCCAGGTGTAGCTTGCCCACCTGTGAGCTACTAGTTTCAATGTGTAAGTTTATTTCTAGTTTATCTTTCCATTTTTTAAGAAAAGTTTATATAAAAATTAAGAAGGTTTGAAAATAACATATTTAAGGATTTAGATTAAAGTATAGATTTAATAAATGTTTAAAAACTATTGAATGTTATGACAATTAATTGTTTCTTTTAAACCATGAGTTACTGGTGAAGTGAATGGTGGAGGGTATTGTTTCTCAAGATTTATGTGCTTGTTTATCATTTGGTACATAATTTCTTTTCCTGTGAGATTAGTCGTTTATAATTTATTGACATTCTCTGATTTGAAACTATCAATTGAGAGCTTTTACTTAGATTTATGATCTAATTATTCAGCATTTTGCATTAAACTTTCAATTCATCTTCATTTTTCTCTATTAAATGAGAGAATTTATTATAGTGGCAATTTATGATGTATAATGATGTTCATTCTCATGAACCTTAGTGAACCTTGGATATCACCAAGAAATTGATGTCTTATTACACTAAATGAGTTCTTCATGACTCTCCATAATGATAGACCAAAAAAGGGGTCTACATTTGAGGGTGACCAACCAAGAAATGATAGAACGAGGAAGAGATCCACTCTTGACCCTATAAAGTAGAGCAAATAATGGACCCAAGAGATACCCAAGAACAAAAAAAAGGGAATTGCAAGCTCAAGATGCAACATATAACAAGCATCTCTATGGCATTAAGTAAACCATGGAGAGAATGCACAAAAAATATATTTCACAAAACACATTGTAATTAGAAAGATGAAAGGGTTAGAGCTCACCAAAAGAATAGAGAGGCAAGTGAACTAAAGAGCTAACAAAACCTAAAGATCATAAGGTTCATAATACAAAATTCACGGGGCTTTCTTGAGGACCATAAGCCCAAACCACCAAAAATATTTTCCCTTTATCTAGGCTAAAACATGAATGGCAAAGAAATTAGAAATCCAAGTATGAAACCAAAAGCTTGAGGAGGGCCTTACCAGAACTAGTCAAGCTAGCCTACAAACTTTTCCTTTGAATACACTCCTAAAATTGGCTCATAATCCCTCAATGTAGGGAAAATATTCCTTATCATCTACAAACTTGATCACAAACATAACTTCTAGCATGTGAGACAAAATGTATTGATGTAGGTGGATATTGTTGGACACCCACCTATTCTACCTAGACCTCCAGTCGGTTTCATCTGTTTCCTTGATTATAGCAGCATTTACTATTTTCAGTAGTTTTTCGGGTCTTGAACTTTCAAAGCTGTTTTGACCCCCTAAATGGCATTTTTTGAGGTCCGTAGCAAGGCAATGCTTATTGTGGAAAATATTGTAGTACTTAGAGAGATATTTCCAATGAGGTATTAGATGCACCAAATGGAGATCATATGACCAAGTTACGACCCCAGGAAGTTGGTTGCGCAACTAACCCCAACAGGGCCCACAAACTCTTGCCACTTCATCTCCTGGGGTTATGGTTTTGGTTGCTTAGGGATTTCCTTTGTTGTTAAATAATAAAAAAGGCCCTTGAGTCTCATTGTAACAAAGTTTAGAGGCATGTAGCTGCTACATCTCTTCTCAGAGATAAGCTACCATTACCTGAACTAGTTTATCTCCATTTTATATGTAAGCATATTTAAGCTATTTGATATTAATGAAATGAGTTTTTGTTTTTTTGTTTTTTGTTTTGTTTTTGTTTTTCTTGCTGCATCTATGTGTTTATGTTTATATCTGTATTTTGTTGTGTTCTATTGTAAGTCTAGATTAGTGGTATCAAAGCGTTTGTTTTTTCTTTGTTTTTATTTTCATGTCCCCAATGAGGTCAGGGTATAATGAGTTAGGGCTTGAACTGGTAGAACCTTTGCAAGGCCAGCCTCACAAACCCTGATGATCTCCCATTGCGAATGAAAATAAAGATGAGTGGGTAGGATATCCTTTCAAAATATTGCTCAATGAAGCCCTCAAGTGGTAGAGGAATGCGATGAGGGATAACTTTGCCTAGATCCTTCAGTGGCTACCCATAGGTTACACATCTTCATCCAATAGCCACTTTGGAGGCACCACTCCTTTTAAGGTACAAGTTAACTTTGACATTCCCATATTTGAAGGCCAGATAGATCTAGACACCATAGATAGATGGTTAAATCTGTTGGAAGGATATTTTTTGGTTCATGACTTTTCCAATTGGAAAAATATTACTTTTGTACTCCTCAAAGTTGCCCCCCATGTCAAGGATTGGTGAGAAACCTACTGAGAACAAAAGGACGAGACAAAATCCTCACTATTTTCAGCCACACCCACTTGGAATTCTTTCTGAGATGCCATCAAAGAATAATATTACCCTATTGGGAGCTATGAGGATAAATACATAACGTGGACCACACTACAATAGGGAAGGGACCAAGATGTGCCAAAGTTAACGAATATTTTTTTATACCCTTCTCACGAAGCTGGTTATTAAGGATTATGAATGGAATTTGGTACTCAAGTACCACAGTTTTCTACAAAAGTACATCCAGAATGAGATGAAGTTCCTGGACATCTCCTCGCTTGGCACCACCTATCGATATGATGTCAAGATCAAGCATAAATTTAAACTGAAGAAGCGGGACTTTGGATCTACGAATTCAAAGTAAGGGAAAAGGCACCCCCAAACCATAGAACAAAGGACAAAGCTAAGGTGGGGTGACCCAAGAAAAACTTCCAAAGCCACAAGCAAAGAACACCACCACGAAGACAAGAAAGGACATAGGGAAATTGTGTGAGTTCCATAAGAGCCCCACTCACAACACAAGTGAATGTCAAGTGAAGAAGTCACTGGTGGCCAAGCTGAAGGCTTTCGAATTAGATGTATGTTTCCAATTTGAGTTAGAAAATGACAAGGGGAATGACAAAGGAAGTAGATTATTAATGCAGAGCCTAATGCCACCATTGCCTCCACCAAGATCTAGAAGATTGAACTTGAATATCTAGAGGAGGGGGGAGCGTCTCTTCCACACACAGATGTGGGTGAAGGGTTCTCCAATGCAGTTCATTGTCGATGGCAGATGCCAAAATAATCTAATTTTAGTAGGGTTCATGAAGTGGGTGGGCGTACCGACCACACCACACCCAAAACTGTACACCATCAGGTGGCTTCTGTAAGCACCTAAATCTGCCTTAGGCTGAAGGAAGGAAAAATTCAGGGTAACCACAAACCACGCTCAGTCTGGTAGCTAGCCCTACCAGAACAGGAGAGGGCTCTCTCCGAGTCACGCTTTGTGAATAGATAAACAATATGGTCTGAGATGACTTATAATGAATATTGATTTTAGGCTAGGTAAATAAATATGGAAACAAGAGGCAATTTTTTATAAATGATTGAGTTTTTGGGATGTATGGGACCAACGAACAGCATGAGCAGAGAATTTAACTCAAAGGCACAGATTACTTCATGAGGCAAGATAGGTGGAAAGTCTAGCAATTAAATTTGAAATAATGCGAAATGGAAAGATTGTTTAGGAGGGTGAAAAGGGCATAAATACATGAATCCTTTTCAACAGAGAAGAACACAGAATGTGAAACTTTCCCATAGGCAGAGCAATAAACATGAATTCTACCTTATCTTACTTAGAAAATTTCATTGGAAATGAATACTAATGAACTATGAAACATAATGAAATACATATGAAAAAGAAAGAGAATACATTTTCTACGCTCACATCACATGAATCTCATGAACCAGAGCCGCTGCCTTTCATTAATTCTCTGTCAAAATATACAATGAGTAACTAAGCTTCTCTCCCACAGTCTCCCAGAAACTAGAACCAACAACCCTTTGCAAATGGTTTTACATACAATAAATAGACTATGCCATTGGGAAATGGAACGACCCAGAGTTGGGGAGTTTTTCAAATCATTACAAATTGGAAATGGAAAGCCAACCATTAGTGACAGAGGCAGCGTTACAAAAATGACAAATTGCTTGGGTGACTGCTCGCCTTCCTTTGCCACTTGGATAGAAGCCAAAATTTAGTGAAAATACTCTTTAAAATTTGCCTTAGATTCGAGACAAACGTAGTGTAAATGAGCGGACCCAATTGGAGAAAGTCGTGAATCGAAATGTCGCGGAGCGGAAGTGATTTTGACCTTTGGGTCTCTGTACGCCGCGCCCAAATCTATATGCGTCACGCCACTTTGGAGGCAATTTTGAGGTACTTTCTAATGTCCAAATTGTGCCCAAGTGTGCTTGTTAGAAAGCCCTACCTGTCTAATTTCTAACCCAAGTGGAATTTCTGAATTTGGTGTTCATTTGCCCCTCTAAAACCTCAACCTCCCAAGACTGCTTCCTGTGTGTCAAAATAGGGGCAGAGAGGTCATTTTTTGAGTGTTTTTGACCTCCTTGGGACTCAAAACTTGCCCAAAATTCTTGTCCATGCACCAGCAGTCATGATTTTTCATGCTGAATCCAAAAATGCAAACCATTCTTGATTTGGAGCTCCCAATCCTAAGCGTCGCACCAGTGGTGTGACGCACAGGGAGAAAATCATGTTTTGTGCCCAAAAATTTGTCACATGACCAAAATTGCCCCAAATTTTTTGAAATTTGGGCTGGAGATCCTCTACGAAGTGCTATGTTAGGCCATAGAGGCTTCAACCAAGATTCAAACTTAATCTTGGTCTTTTTTCCTCTTTTGTCTCTTTGTCGTTTGCTCAATTTTGTCTTCAAACTCCTTATCTGAGCCTTTGAAGTCATGTTCCGTACCCTGTAGTGATAAACCATCCACCTCAATATGGTTTTGTCCTTGTCGGACTTCTCTAACAGTCTCGCGAGGTGGATGTGATACGCTCGAGCCAAGACTCTCAGTCATTGTTAATCTCTTGCTCTAATGGAGTGAGCTCAATCCTCCTATGTTGGGCAGCTTGGCGTTTCTCAAGAATGTTTTGCAACTCCATGATCTCATGTTGGTCTTCAAGATGTTTGTTCCTCTGCTCCAAATACCTGATAATACACTTAGCCCTCTCCAAATTGAGTGACAAGTCTTGGATCTCCGTTTGCTGCTCCTGGATGGTACTCCTAAGTTTGGCACTCTCCATATCTGTATCATCATCATGAATGAGGATGAAGTCGGCCTCCCGTTCACCTGATGGCCCCTCGTCATGCATGGGATTCTTGCCCCTGTCCTATACCTGTGTTGCCGATATCAGAAGCGAGGCCCCTTCCACCCCGAGTGGAGATAACACTCGCTTTGCTGCTACAAACAAATGCCTACTGCCTCTCTGATAAGTGATGAATACTGGCATAGTAGTGGTCTCATGGTGCTCATACTGATGAGAAGGATCACCTGTCTCATGTTCAACCTCTGATAATACCTGTGAAGTGCTGAAGAGGTCACGGGAGATGAAGTCATCCCAAGTAATGCCCTGTAATCCCAGCTGATGATCCACCAAAATCTTAATAAGAGCAAAATGATAAACACTATTAAGTTACTGCTGAGGGGTCTTGTGCTGCATGAAGGTGTTCATCCTCTCTATGTTCCTACAAATTAAATATGGGATGTTCATCATCCGTACCCTGGTAAAGTGCATGAGCAACCTGATGTGATAGGCATATAAACGAGAGAACCTCCCCTCACAGCTGAAATATTTCATGATCAACTTCATGAGTGGAGCATATTCATCTTTCAAATATCGGAATGGAAAGACTCTTTGGAGCTACCTCAAGAAACTGGCCTTAATGCAAGGCTCATAGTGCTGTCGATTAACCTTCTGTTTCTTGTGCCATGGTTCTCCAACATTCGGTATGCCGGTTGCTAATGAGACAGTTTCAGGTGTCAGTGTGAAGGTGACCTCAGCTAAGATAGCATGATCTCCATGTAAGTGAAGCACAAAAAGACGGGCCAACTCATGATGAACTCGAACATTAGCCACCTTTTGACAAAACTCAAAACATGATAGATGCTAGAAACATGACACAGCAAGAGGGCAGGCCTGCAATTTTGTGAGGGTGGTTGGCTCATCCCTAACATGTTTGCCACTTTTGTGATGTCTCTGGGGAGCCTGTTCTTCCGAGGATGAATCACTTTGGGTTTCCACCTGATACTCCGATTGATGCTCAGATGCCATGACTGTTGTGTATGGACTGTGCTTGGACTGCCCTTTGATGATGGTAGTAAAACTATGTGTTGTTATGATCTCTGCCACCAAGGGGAACAATGCAAAAAGGGAGTGTTAGGAAGGGGAATAATATGATGGGATTAGGGGTTATGGTGGAAAATTTTGTTTAGGGACATGTAGGAGGGTTTGGGGATTTTATAAGGTATGGTTTTGGGGTTTTACATTGACAAATGAGTGGAGGGGATAGGGAATATGGGTTTAGTAATGTTTTAGGGTAGGGAAAATAGGGAAAAATGAGATAGGGGGAAGGGAACAATGGAAAGAAGGGGAAAAATGAGAGGGGAGGCAGAACCTTGGCATCAACACAACAAGTTTGCAACCCTAGCAACAATGGTTTTGATGATTTCAAGTGGTATGCTTTATGAGTTTTTATTGCAACTATAAATGGCCATAAACCACCATCACATTCACAAAAATATATGAACAATACAAGATGTCAACCCTACCTGTCAATTAGAAGGGATTCAAAGTCGATTTGATGCCAATTTGGAACAATTTCGGGCCTTTGTGGGTGTGCGCCGCACTGTGTGTGTGCGTTGCGCCCGTGTTAACTTAACACTATGGGGTAGCGCTCTGTGCGTCACGCTCTCTATGTGTGCTGCGCTCCTTTGTCTGTGCGCCGCGCCCTTGAAAACTACTCCAACCTCTCCTAAAATGTATGCTAGCTTCTCACAAACCCTTGGCAATGTTTCTCTCTATCCTTGGTGTTCACAATGACTATATTCCTTGTGGAAATTCTTTATAAAGAAATTTGGAGTCATGGGTTTGATTTTTTTTTCTTCAAAACCCACTTTGCTAATGTTTTGTTTTAACACTTTTCCATAATTTAATGCAACTCTGTATTTCACTTTTCCTTTTGAAATTTTAGCTAAAATGATGAAATTTTTGGTACTTTTTGTAGGGGTTGCATGACATGGCATTTGGCCAAGGAAACCATGACTGTGCCTAAAGAGATCAACTGGAGACGTTTTAAAAAATTATCACAAATGACACACTGTTTGACTTTTCTTCAAAACAAAGTTTTGAAGAACAGTCGTAATCTATCAACATGACGATGAAAATATTTAAATCACAACTTTGTAAGGGTCTCCCTCTGGCCTGCATGGCTTTATTGGACATGTTTGAAGACCAATTTATCTGATCCCTAGGCCTAATGACTGAAAATGACTCTTGTCCATTAAAAGATCAGACATTGACTGTCATGGACTTTAGTGAACATTGATGAAAAGACCTAAGCCAGCAGGTGCCAGACATGAGGGGAAATGACTACCAAGACCTTTTCCGTCAGATTATGGCATGCCCCTAGTGGAATGCAGTGGAGTGAATGGAGCGAGACTCCTAAAAATGAAATGCATAAAGAGTTTTGATCTCTGACGAAGGACTGACAAGACCGACTCTAGCAGCTTCAATAAGGGAGATATCTCTGCGTTAGCAAATGGTGCCACCATCCCTACATCATCGAGCCCTTCACAAATGAGGTACTATGTGATGTTTCTCCTCTTGAAGTTTGTGATGTATTATTAGGCCAACCATACTTGTGGAAGTGTCATACTGTGTATGAGTATAGGCCTCACACTTTCATTATTTCTTTGGGTAATAAGTTATATAGGATATCAGAGATAGCATCACCTACTGCCATCTATTTGATCTCTACGAAGCAATGCAGTAAGATCATTTCCCAGAACAAGAAATTTGTCTTCCTAATGGTTCGCCCTAAGGGAAAGAAGAAGACTGTGGCTACATCCACAACCAACAGACATGGCTCCTCCACTTGACAACTACTGATGTACAAAATCATGAAAGGGTATAGGGACATCTTCACCTCACCCATAGGGGTACCTTACACTGTCAAGTCAAGCATTCCACTGATATGACCCCAGGTGTGCCGCTACCCAACAGATCGATCTATCAATGCTCTGTTTTGGAGAATGATGAAATTAAGAGGTAGATTCAGGTGTTGTTACAGAAAGGGAACATCAGGACAAGTTCATCACCCTGTGGGAGCTTGATCGTGTTGGTACAGAAAAAAGACGACACTTGGAGACTTTGTATTGACTATGAAGTGTTGAATAAGATCACTGTCTGGAATAGGTATCCAAATCCAGAGATTGACAAACTTCTAGACTAGATCAAGGGGGCCAAATATGTCAGCAAATTTGACTTGAAGTCGGGTATCACTAGGTACCAATTGAACCCTCTGATGTGTGGAAGAGTGCCTTCAAATCCAAGGAGGGCCTTTTCGAATGGTTGGTCATGCCTTCCGGGTTGACGAATTCCCCTACAATCTTCATGTGACTGATGGACAACATCTTACGACCCTTTGCCAACTCATTCGTGGTAGTGTACCTAGAGGACCACCTGATCTTTAGCTGGAGTTGGGAAGAGAACATACACCTTATCTGACACATCCTCAAAACCTCGCAACAACACAAATTGTGTGCTAATTTGGAGAAATGCACTTTTGGCATGAACTAGGTTCAATATCTAGGGTACATCAGTAATGAACAACGTGTGCATGTGGACCCAACCAAGATACAATTTATTTAGTATTCTCTAGTCCCAACCACTTTAACAGAGATCTGTAAATTTCCGAGTCTTGCCAATTCTATTGTAGGTTCATGTTGAAATTATCTCATATAATTTGGCCTTTGAGTCAAGTCACCAAGGGTAGAGTGAAAGAAAATTTATTTTGGTTTGAATACCAACAAAAGGCATTTGTCAAGTTGAAGCATTGCCTCTACTCTACGCCAGTGCTCACATTACCAGACCTACAACAACCATTTGAAATTGAGATAGACACCTCCAACTATGATATTGGTGTACATCTTACCCAATAGGGGCATCTGATGGCATATCACAGTGAGACACTTTCAGATACAGTCTGAAATTATCCCACTTATGAAAAAGATATGTATTCTATTATGTAGGCCTGTTGACAATGGAAACATTACATTATGGGGAAGGAAACAATCATCCACACAAACCAATGATCCCTGCAGTTCATGCAGACACAAGGGAAGTTGTGGAACGATTGCCATCAGAATTGGTCCACATGTCTGCAATAGTTCCATTTCAACATCAAGTACAAGAAGGAAAACACCAATAATTTTGCATATTGTCTCAACTGAAAACCAATTATGGCACTGACCACTGCACTCGATTCTTATGGACATGAGACTTTAGGGTGGTTTCATATTTACAAGAGCAATCCATAATTCAAAAACACATACCAGATGCTCCTGGAAGGAAAGAAAGTTCCATATTTTCACCTCCAAGGCACATTATTATGCTGCTTGGGACACCTCTGTGTTCCTACAAGAGAGCATGATGAGATTATTTGGGAGGCACACTATAGTTAGGTCATTGGAAATTTTGGAGTAGAGAACACAGTGACAATGCTGCAGAAGTATTTTTATTGGCCGAACCTTCGACAGGATGCTGGGAAGTACATCAAATCTTACATTTCTTGCACCATTGTCAAACCAACAATCAAGAAGCAAGGCCTATATACTTTTCTACCTACTCCTAGTCAGTCTTGGGAATCCATCTCCATGTATTTCTTGTCGGGCCTTCCTTCTACTAAGCATGCAAATGACTATATGTTCGTGGTCGTCTACAAATTCTCTAAGATGGCCATTATACCATCCTACAAGAATAGTATCACAACAAAATCCAATGCTAAGATCTTCTATGAACAAGTGTGGGTACATTTTGGGTTCCCATAGTCCATATCTTAGATCGAGACAATAGGTTCCTGAGTAAATTTTTGTAAAGCCTCTGGTCGATGTTGGATACCAAGCTCTCTAAGTCCACAACCTTCCACCCCTAAACCGATGGCCAAACAAAGGTCATCAACAGGATGATCATGCACATTTTAGGCATGTACAACTCGAAGCATCCATGCAAATGGGATGAAAGCGTCCCTTATGTATAACACAACGGCAATAGAGCTCTCCATAACTCAACTGGACACAACCCTTTCAGGTGGGGTTGGGATTTTAGCCACTATGTCTCATTGCTGTAGCCATACCATTTGCAGCTACTCAAGAAAATTCAACTCATGTCCAGTTTAGAGTTGACTAGGCTAACAACACCATTGAGTGCATTCAACACATTTTGAGAAGGTCGATGACATGTTGAATAGAGCCAATGCTAAGTAAAAGCAAAGTCATGATCAACATTGAGTGCCACACAAGTTCCAGGTGGGCGATAAAGTTTTGGTTACATTTGTAGAAGGAGTGCCTCACTGGGCCCCACCACAAGCTTCGCCCGCTATGGGTCACATATCATCATCAAGGCTGTATGGGACAATTCCTTTGAGTTCAAAATTCCACCGTTCCTTGGTCTTCAGATCCGACGTTGCTAAGTAGCTGACAACAAAAATGCTCAACCCAAGTTGCGTAAAGCAAGCCACAACTGACAAGATCATGGACACACAAATCAAGAACACACACTAATAGAGGATCCAACTATATCGAGTTGTTAAAGCATGCCAACTCCTTCACCAGGGCAAATGGTTCACCAGGGACCATGTTTAACAAAAAATTCCTCCCCTCATGGAGGATTTGCACTCAATGGGGACCATTGCTTCCTAATGGGGGAGGACTGATCCAGGTTTCATTTGTTTCCTTGAATATAACAAAATTTACTATTTTTAGTAGTTTTTCGAGTCCTGAACTTCCAAAGTTGTTTTGACCCCCTAAATGATGCTTTTTAGAGGTCCACATGCATGGACATGTGAAAAATCCTATAATACTCAGAGATATCTTTCCAGCGAGGTATCATACAGGCCAAATGAAGATCATACCAAGTTATGACCTTGGGAAGTTGGTTTCCCAACTAACCCCAACGGGGCCCACAAACTCTAGGTGTTTCATCTACTGGGGTTAGGGTCTTGGTTGTTTATGGTTTTCCTTTGTTGTTAAATTATAAAAAAGGTCCTTAAGACTCATTGTAACACAGTTAAGAGGCATGTAGCTGCCACATATCTTATTAGAGATAAGCAACCATTGTCCGAGCTAGTTTATTTACATTCTATATGTAACAATATTTCAGTTATTTTATATTGTTGATGGTGTTAGAAATTTGTCGACCAAGGAGATATCACCGATATGAATTCCCAACTAGACCTCACATTGTTTGGTATAGGAGTCCCATCTGGTATAAAGGTCTGGTTGCCATATAGTTAGAGATCTGCGTTGGTTCTAGCTGTCAGCACGAGAGAGTGATGCAATGGTATCTTCAAACAACTTGGTAAGTGTGTTGGTCAGTGTGTAACACAACTGTGTCAAGGTTTTCTTACTCAAAAAATAGGGAGAAAAGTGAGCCTCTAAGTGAGAGGTAATAGTACCACCTTGGAAGAGACACACACGAACCAGGAAGGTATGTCCAACATCTAGTGGAATAGTCCAGAATAGATGCAACAATCGTCAAAACCAAAGTATAGGGAAAGATCCATCCACCATCTAGCGGAATAGTCCACAACGGATGTGGCAGTCATTATAACCAATGAGAGAGAAATGTATGTCTACTATCCTGTGGAGTAGTCCACAAGGATGAGACAACAATGATAACCAATACAACACATTTTCCAACAAGGTAAGTACTAAAACAACTGAAATAGTTTAGTTATCTTAGTACATGTGAAACAAACATGGATTACAAATTCTTAAGGAATAGTCTTACAAACATCCACAAGTCATGCATTGAAACATACTCGCATGAACATGATTTTGTATTAATCAGAAGTACCAAGACACATGTTTACATCATACATCATTAGCCCTAGTAGTGGGACATTGGAGCCACTCCTGACTCCTCAAAGAACTTACTGAAAAATCTCTTTGCTTCGTGGGAGGAGCGAAGGTGAAAATTCCTTTGCTCATACAATGATGGGGTATATATAACCAAGGGTGATGCTTGACCCTTGTGACTCTTCAACTACCCTCATGATTGTTCAACTTCCTTTGAATTTTCAACTGACATGACTCTTCATATTAATGTGTTTCCATTGGACTTACACTTTACATTACATTCGATTCACAATAAACATGGCCCATAATAGTGATGTGGCCTTTGACACCTTATGACACGACTTGAAATGACACTGCTAACATAGACTAGCTTGTTGAGGTGGCAATGTCAAGTTTCTATTGCTCCTGAGTGATAGATCTGTTCTTGATGCACTTTCTCTTCTCCTCCATATAGCTTGATGATGTAGGGTCTTCAATGATCTATGGTATTGGGAGGTGGTTACATGCTTGTGTTCCCTTTTCTTGTACTTGATAGGATTCTTTTTCCATATAGCTGTAAGTGAGTCTTCTAGCATGTTCTCCCCTCCTCCACCTTCTTCATCATCTTGCCATGATCTAATAGTGTACTTGTTCTTGAAATTCACTCATGACGGGACGACACCAAATCCAAAACCTCCTAGTCTAATATGATGCATTGTTATCCATGGACTAGGCTTGGGACGGATGACAGGCTGGGAAGAGGGCCCTCTATTGCACATTGTGCAGTTCGAAGTGACAGGGAGGGAGACTGGTCACTGAGACCACACAAAGTGAAGTTTAGGCTTGGTTGAGGAGCGCCTAAGCACAATATTCACTGCCAAGAAAAATTTTGCAGAGGCCATTGGGAGGCAGGATTGCATAGTTGAGATCATTAGTGGCAGTTGTAAGATGAGACCCTGAGAGGTAGGTATATGCCATTTTCTCAGGGAAGGAAAGATTGGGTAGTAGAGGGACCAAAGAGGACAAATGTGCACAACGTTTGGGATCAATGAGTCCCAGTTGAGGGAGGACACTGTGGGAAACTTCTACGCAGTTTTGGGAGACACATTGTGGGTTCCAACAGGCAGGGAGGAGGATCGATGAATGATTTTATTAAATGCGAGTTCAGGTTAGGCTTGAGGAAGCTTTTGCACAATTATGGGAAGGAAGGTAGGCTCCTCAACTCTAGGATTGCACCGTGTAACTGCCATGGGGGACAATCTTTGCGCATTGCACAGTTCCAGACAATAGAGCACCATCACTGAGGTTTGAGACTGCACAGTGTGCAGCTCAGTTGGGGTCTCGTGAAGAGACTTGTCCAGTCAGAAGGATTTTCAAGAAAATGGCTAAGTGTGAGAGGCAAATGAACTTGTGAGGAACTAGACATTGTGATCACACACTTAGCATATTTTGATGACACAACAACATAGGTCACCAAAACAACAAGACAAAGCATTACACTTTGTGAGACTATCTAGAACTAAAATCAACAAGTGTGCCACTTGAGATAGACCTTAGGATGGACACGACGACACTTGTGCGGCAATGCTTAAAATTTTGTGTATGAGTGCAACATTTGTTTAGAAGGCTAGGAAAACTTGTATACATAAATACCAACCTTCGAGGTCACTAGAAAGGCTTGCAAACATGAAATAACAACCAACATGCCAAAAGAGGACAATTGATCCAAAAAGCAAAAGGGAGAAAGTCACTTAGAGGAAACAAATGGAATGATTGTCAGTTCTTGCAACCATGCATGTCACTGAAGACATAATGATATAAAAATGATAAGTGGTTCTTCATGCTACACTAAGAGGTGTATTTAAAAATATGTGTTTCATTTTCCGTACCTACCATCCAAAGGGTTATGCATCAGATGGAGTCTTCATGTGGTCTCGATCTTGTATCATACCCTAGGTTCCTTGGTATCCTTCTCTTTCTCCTCAAATAGTTGAGTGTCATCGAGCATGTCATCCATCTTCATGGCCACTGAGGGACACATATGTGTAGCTTAAGAAGGTATTGACTACTACGGGATATGGCCCTAGCAGGACACATTTGCGCTGTTTCAAGATGTAAGACAGACTAGGCAGCTGAGATGCCTGAGGGACAAAACTACACAGTTTTTAGGGACAAGGGTTCTACTTGAAGGAAGGGCACTGGAGGAAACCACTGCATATTTTTGGATGCCAAGGGAAGATGTGATTTCTATGGATTTCATAGTTCTAACAAGTAGGGGAGAAAGATTGAGGGTTGCAAATGTGAAGTGCACAATTTAGGAAAGCTCGATGAGGCTAGGTTGCTAAGGAAACTCTGAAACTTGGCCAAGTGTGGGATCGATAGAATCGATGTGAAAATTGATAGAACTTGACCATGATCATACATGAGAACACTTAGTGACACAACACGGACCATATAAAACATATAAAAACATACTTATCTTAATGCAACAACCTTTGCAACAACTTATGACAAGTGCGGCTCCGATGATAGAATTTGAGAGGGTAAAGGAAAAAATTGTGTAAGAGTGTGTGAAATGAGTGTGAAACATGTCTATGTTGTGAGAACAACCCATTCTCACAAATATTTCCCCTTGAAGCAAAACAAACTTCCTTTTGCATGGCAAGCGATTATCTCCATCCCCAAAGATGACACATACTATATACAGATAACAACATGAACGCCTCTTAAGATCAAAGAGGGGAGCTTGAGATCATAAGCTTACCAATAAGTGGCTGAGGATCGATTGATCATAGGATCCATAGTAGGCTCCAAAATTTGGGTGCAGGCCATAATTTTGGAGGGTGTTGCAACCACTACAACACTTGGCGACACACTGGTTGAATACCAACTTCTCTGTCTTGGTTTATTTTAGTGTAGCGCTGTAGTAATTTAGGGAGTATTGATTCATCATGTAGATTACTTTGGCTTCCCCACTTACCCCATGGGCAAACATGGTCCACTTTGTACCTTCTCAGTTGAACACAACATAAGATTCAGCCGGATCACAATGTTTCAAATTGGGAAGGGTAGTTTAACTTGTGAGCTTAAGATTTTAAGAGTTTAGTTTTTCATCTCTAGTGTTTCTCCACTGCCAGCGGGCTTGGACAGTACCTCGATAGAGTCACGTAGGAACATAAACATTGCTCCACTGCTAGCGAGCCTAGACAATACCCTGGTGGATTTGCTTGCTTCACCTCTCTGTGCAGGAATCCTTTCTCTTCTTTCACCTTTATTTATTTTTGAAAAGGAACTGTGGATCGACACTTATTTATTTTTGGAACGAAGAGAGATCCCAACTTATTAAGAACAAGAGAGGTTGTTTCTTCAGATAAGCATATAAAGAATTTTGATTTAGGTTTTCTCATTTAGATTTTTTCCCTTTTCCATTTCTAATAGTTGGATAAGCTTGAAAACACCAAAACAAAAAACTGAGTATAGGCATGAGGTTCCCATACTGGACACAAGTTCATGGTTAGAACAAAGCTCTCCTTAAGGACAGATGATGATATTTTCTATCATAACGTAAAAGATATAACCCATTACAAGGAAGTTGGACACAAGACTGACCAATTGTTGAAGTGTCACAAGACTCTTTGAACTTCATCCACATACACACTTGGAAGCCAAATAGGTCCATGCACAACACTTATTCACGTAATTGAATGAAAGGAAAACTTAACAAGGAATAAAACAAAGAAAAAATAAGGAAGACACAGAACCAGGAAACAAAATGAAAAGGAAAGAGAATGAAATGAGTAAAACAAATAGGATGTGGAATGAGAAAAAGGAAACAAGGATAGAATATGAAAACGAGTGTAGAATGAGAACACGAGAGGGAAAGCTAATGATGCAGCTAATCCTACTCCTAACCTAACAACTAGAAGGTTGGGGTTATGTGTAATGAAATTTATAGTGAACCCACCATAGTCGTTCTTGACCTGCATACATAAAGATATGAACAATTAAAATAGATAAAAAGTGATGTGAAACATAAGATATAAAAAATTTCAAAGCTTGCATAGGAAAAGGAAGGTCTTTCCTGTTGGCATAAAGATGGGTCACAAACACTAATTTTACCCAATCCACATACGTACCTTTTTGGTGAATACCCTTATTCAACAACCTTGGAAGTCTCTTGTGAGTGTGTCCTCATCTGTGCCAAGCTTCTTAGAAAGCACGAGTAAGGATTGAAACTTGCTACCCGCAACAAAGCTTGCCAAGTAAGAACGGTCCAGTCATTCAATGATTGGATTGTAAAATTCATGATGGTCATCTCGAAAGCCTCATGATATTTAAAAAGGTGAAATTTCAATTCAAGAATTAGGATCACGATGGGAATATTGTAAGGAAAAATAGATTTGATCATCCTCGGTAGTCATGCCAAGACAGTGAGGACCTACCATAACTATCAGCGAAGGATGAATTGCGTCATCTGCTTGATGGAAATATGAAGAGAGATGTTAAACAATGAAGATCAGAGAGCGTGAAGCAACTATCACTAGATGTGCTGATGGGAAAATTATAAGCTGAATGACAGTCACCCCAGATAGAGAAATGATTAGATGAGCTAGTTGAAGCATCAGATTCCCAGTTTGCAATAAACGAAGAAAAATTAATTTGAACAATCTTGTGAATGCTCTAACAATAGAACCAAGTTCCTTGCAAGCCAGATATGACAGATCACCTTCCTGCAACTGGTGACAAATTCTACAAGCATCATAGTCATTTGAAGATTTTAAAAAGGATGTTAGCACCACGAATGCATGAGACCAGTTGAGGCTTGGTGAATGAATAACAACTTGATTCTGTGACAACTTGTGTGTTCATTATCACACAGGGAGAATTTCCGTGTGATGAGAGGACAAATTTGCAATACAAGATTCGTAAGAAGTCCGAGGAGCTGATCATTAAGGGGGGAATTCGATAAATATGATTCTTGTGGGAAAATATAGTCCTTGAGATGATCAACTTCAAAATTCCATGATTTTGTGAGAGATGGACATTCCCAACCCGAGTTTGATGTGAGAGATTTGCATGAAGATGGATGAATTGCAACATATTTGTGAATTCGGTCATAAGTGAAAATTTGAAAATTTGAGAGATCATGCATAGAATACCAGACATTTTTTACATGGGAATCCACATCGAGTGAAAACATGCATATAGATAGATTGTGTGAGAGAAACCAGATCTGATTTAGTTCGGGGGGCTTACCAGAGTCGTGAGATTCTGACATAACCATCAACATAATTTGATATGCCTCGTCTGCCTGGAAGGTCCTGTTATAGACATATTTGGGCACATCAACCCCAAACTTATATGTCAATAAACTAGGGCTCATCAACCCCTAAAAGATTTGTTTCATACCCTAAAAGAGCTTAGTCATATGATTACATCATTCCCCAAAAGTTCCACCTGAGAAACCATCCAGAAATGACCTAAATTGAACCATACTAACTGCTCCATTGACAAAATGTGATGCATACTGAGTGGTACACTACCTAGGTGCAATGCATACTGATTAGGCCTTCTATAGGGTGCGATGGGCAAGGATGGACAAATGTCCGAGACAATTTGCTAGGTGGTTGCTCATGGAATCTTATAGAAACTTCTCCTATGCCACTTGCTTCTCTGAATTCACCCATGGATGAGTAAGAGATCCAAGAAATCTCCAAGTGGAACCAGTTGTAACAAGTGGAATGACACTAATCAAACCCCAGAGATGACTCACACCCTTGCACACATCTATAAATGGATCCCTCATCTAAGAGATCCACGGGCTGGAATATTGTGAATTGCAAGGAAGTGCTGATAGTTTGTAATTAAGGAAAGAGCATTGTATTGTTGGTTTGATCTTACTATTTCATGAAGTGAAGAGGGATTGATGCTGGGAAGATGATGCTGGATCAGACAACTGGGTTGTAATTCTCCCTTCTATTTAATAAAGTTCTTCAAGTTTTCTTCCATATGATTGTGCAATTGTGAATGTTGTCATTTGTGAATGCTATCATTTGTTCATTATATATCTGATTCTGTAATGTTTATGTTGTAATAGATCAAGATGCTTTGATGATTCTTTGTTACTGTGTTTTTGCAGGTACTCTCCAAGCGGCTTAAGTATAGGGAGGAGTTGCAAGCTTTGTCAAGGGAGAGAGAGATCAAGCAAGGGATTAAGCGGAAGTTCCAGGTTGGTTCCATTACATTTCTCTTATTTGTTACACCTAGAAGAAATCATTGAATTGCTTTAAGCTGATGTTTCTAGGGTAGTTGCTAAACCTAGAGGGCTAGTCATTCAACAAGACACTAGTTTTCCCTGAAACAAATTGGCGACTCCAATAGGGAGGAACAGATGTTTGTTTGTTGTTATTGTTTGTTTTATAAGCTATATAAAGAGCCTGAAGTCAACTAGGTAGCGTTCGAACTTTTCTTGCTTTGCAATTGCATAGTAGATGAATGCTGCTTCAGTCAATATCTGGTTTAATTTATGAATCAAACATTTGACTTACAAGCATTATAGATGCCCTTTTGGTAGCTCAGTAACCTCTCAAGACCTTCCTCTATACTTAACTCTTTACTGTCCATCAAAGCTCAGCCTAACTCACTGAAAACAACTGCACATCTGAGCCAAAACCCACTTTAGTTGCGCTCCCTGGCCCATCACACTGTTGGTAATAATACTGAGAGGGGGGGGGGTGAATCAGTATTATCAAATCAGATACTTTTTCATTTTCACACTCAGATTCATATACGCGACCTCAGTTAGGGGTAACCGTATTACGCGACTGTATTAAATGCAACAAGCGTATATACAGCAAATCTATGAAGGCAGTTAGCTTATCTTCAGAAAATGCATGACATTAATTAACCACAATAACAGTAAACAGGTGTAGAACAACAAACAGATCACACACATAAGAGCACACATGAACACCATGAGTAAGGGGAAACCCAATGTGGGTAAAACCAACTGCTGCAATTCGCTCTTCTTTCTTAATAGAAACTCTTTACAATGTACTGTGCAGTCCTTAACAGCATGCAGGCTACACCGGCAGACGGCTCAACCCCTCTGTTTCCAGTTAATTGGAAGGAGTCAACCCTTAGCTCTTGTACAGTGGATATCTATACGTAGGTGCTGACCTACAGAAGGCTGCAACCTTCTTTTCTTCAGGGACCATGTTTCATCAATTTTCAGACTGGATCCATAAGTACAAAACAATCACTGCTGCAATACAATCATCCAGTTATACTTGCATCATAAATCTCTAAATCACCCAATACTGAATCACTGAAACCCTATCATCAAAAACACAGAACGCAAACCAGAGCCCAGAACTTCTGCAACAACCAGTAGAATCAACAGCAACCTGAAATACGAAATCTCATAATGCATACGCTACTTCACTATACCAAAACCGCGTGTATACGCGCTTTCACCTCATACAACCCACGTACAGATCTAAAGATAATTACTTGTACCTTCGCTGTTATATCAACCCAATCCAAGTAGCACAAACCGATAACCAGCAATACTAGATCTTCGCACTTCGTCAGACATTCATTCCTTGCTCACACATTTTTGCCTAATGATCTTCTCCTTCTATAGGTTAGGCTTCTCTCAATACCATGGTCCAAAACCATGTAGAAATAATACCATGGACCAAATACTATGGACCAAATACCACGGACCAAAACCATGATTTCCAACATGTACGCGCCTTTACTCTTATTAACCAGCGTGTATATGCGTACGCTCCTTCTGCTTCGCTAACCTGCGTATATACGCACTTTCTTCACGGTCAACCTATGTATATCTCTCTATTTACCTGCTGCACTATGATCTGTCCTCTGAGTGATTTGCCATCACCTGTATCATTGCTCTGAGTGAGTTGCCATCAAGGACAACACCTGAATCATAATGCCAACAATCTCCCCCTTTGGACTTGATGGCAACCACCACACCAAGTCACTCTCCCCCTTTGACATCAAGGGCAAAGGGCGGACCAAGATATTCTCTTCCTTGGTATACCTTCTGCTGTCCATACTCCCCCTGAGTACTTGCTGAAATCTCTGAATGAGATCCCCATTTGTATATGCCAAGATGCATCAATCCATCCATGCTCCTCCTGAGCAAAAGATTCAAAATCATGACTATCATTCTTCATATATGATCTGCACCATAAGCATCAGTATCTAAACCTGCAATACCATTCCTTTGATCAACCAACAGGATGTATCATTTAGCTACATAAGCATCAACACCAACTTCTAAACACACAATGCCAACAATGCATTGTTTGAAGTATATGCTCCCCCTGAGCCAGTGCCAACCATCTCTTATCATGATCGAACCTTTCCGTGAGTCTGTTCTACTGCCCTTTCTCCTGATCTCCATATACGCGACTCTGCAGCCTGTAACTCACGTATATACGCTACTTATCTTCATTATATAAGCGTATGCAAGATGGAATACTGAATTTCTTCACTTTCAGTATCCCCTGTGTCTGTTATGTCAGCTATCTGAGTTATGTCACACCTTTCTGTCTCTAATTCAGTCTTCTGAATCTGTGATGATGTATGGTCCTCTTGTTTCGAACTTTGAAATTTGCTCTTGCATTCCCTTGCTTTATGTCCAAGTTTGTTGCATGAATAACATCTTACATATTTCATGTCCTTCTATTGCAATCAATTGCTTTGTGTCCATATGCATTGCAGGCAAAGCAATATCCTCTGAAGTACCTGGGATGTGATGATCTTTTGTGACAATCTTGAACCATTCTACTTCTACATCTGGCTGCAACATGTCCAAGATTATGACATATATAGCATTCAACATTATTTAGTGGAGGAGTAAAAGATTTCCTTTGAAGAATCTCGTTCCTTGATTTTTGATGGGGATGACCTCTCAAATCCTTGTTGATCATTTTAGATTTCTCTTTGGAGTTCCTTGCCTCACCTTGTGAACTTGATTCACCTTCAACAAATTCATGAAAGCCAAGACCAGTCTTGATACTAGGGGATCTTTGACTACCAAGAATGTCATCCAAAATCTTAGTACTATCTTGAAATCGCAACAATTTATCCTTTTCTTC